>QZCP01000302.1:7785-56961 GCA_003956705.1 Brevipalpus yothersi
GAGAGAGAGAGAGAGAGAGAGAGAGAGAGAGAGAGAGAGAGAGAGAGAGAGATGTATTAATGCACATAAGTTCTATCTTTCTCTTTCTCCACACGGTGGGCCAGGTCAGGATGGATGGGCAAGTTTAGGTTTCCCCAGAGTGTGTACCTCTCCTCCTCCCCAAAAATGTGTGTATGTCCGTTGAGTGCTGGTTCCTCAACATCACCAAGATAGATAGAGAAAGAGAAAGAGAATAAACTGGAAAGTAGTAGTAGTAGTCCCTGAGTTTAGAACTTGGAGAACTAAGAACTAAGAACTTGGAAAGAAAGTAAGATCACATCGTGAGTCTCTCTCTCTTACTCACTCACTAAGCCATGGTTTTGTGTGTGAGAAGCTGCTATGTTGAAAGTGTTAGTGAGTGAAAAAGAAGCCGGATGATAACATGTACCTGTTGGATGGTGTGTACCATGGATCCATATAAATACATAAAAGTTTTTTTATTCCTTGATTGATTTGTAAATCTTGTGATTAATTAACTTTCTCTTTCTTCAATACCACCAATAACTATACGCGTGCTGGTGCGGTGTGTTGCTCATGTCTAAAAGTTGCTCACTTTCTCATCAACAATAATAATGTTTCCTATTCCATCGAATTCCGGGCACTTTGATTCTCATCTGCAACTCATTTTTAATTGTACCCACAATCATTATGATTACTTACTATTATCGTCAGAGGTAGAGAGTTTAGCAAGATATTTCGAGTGAGTGAATGTGTGTCTGTCTTGTGTGATAATATACCCACATTCCACACAATTAATTACACTTTTCTTACTAGTATCATCAAGTTGATGGTAATATTAATATTGTTACCACATGTGAATATTCACACTCTTTGTGCAAGAAGGACACTTATTTTTGTTGAGGAAAAACTTTTTCTTCTTTCATTTATTCCTCTTTTCGGCGACATGTTTCGAATAGACATTGCCGCTTGGTCTGTTCCTTTTGTTTCAAAAATTCTCATATTCGCACTATCCATGCTGGTGATCATGGAAATATCATTCCGACCATCCATACCACCGTCCATGGTCACTTCACCAGCATCATCTTTCAATGTGAAATCCTCAGTTGTTTCTTTTTCATCTTCTTCTTCTTCTTCTTCTTCTTCTTCCTCTTCATCTTCATCCATTGTCTCTTCACCACCTTTCCCACCATCATCATCTGCCATCGGTTCACCATCATCTCAACTTCATTCCAGCTCATATTCACTCTCATCATCACCGTCTCCATCATCGCCTTTATCATCTTCCAGTGCCTCTTCTCCGTTATCATCATCTTCGATCATTGTCTCATCCCCATCACCACTGGACCATCGATTAGTAAATAGCAAAGATAGTAATAGTAATAGTAATAATAATGAATCCCCTTCACCACTGCCAACTTTTCAAAGCTCAAACTCTGGCGATGGTAATAACAAAAAGGGACTCAATCTCACCGTGGTCAGCAGTCCAGCCATATACATTAACAACACATCGGATGAACAAATTGTGCGTCCCAGGACAACATACGATGAAGATGAGCTAGCCACTGTTGGTCGATTTATAATCGACAAGCCAAACTACTGTGATACAGATAATGGTGCTAATTTGGACCTAATAGTTTTTGTTAACTCAGCGATAGGTAATTTTGAGGCTCGTCAAGCTATCCGGCAAACGTGGGGCAAATTTACTCTCGAAAGAGGAGCACTTTTACTTTTTGTTGTCGGTAATTCAGACAATCCAAGTACGTTAGACCGAATTTTTCAAGAAGATCGAGAAAATTCCGATATATTGCAAGGTTCTTTCATTGATAGCTATTACAATTTAACTCTCAAAACGATGTCCATTATGAAATGGGTGTCCGATAATTGTGATAAAGTCAAATTTATGCTCAAAGTGGACGATGATATGTTCATGAATATGCAAATATTGGTTGATTTCACTGAGACTCGAACTTTCAGTAAATCAATTATCGGCCATATTGCTAAAAAGTGGAAGCCTCACCGTGATTCGGGCAGTAAATGGTTTGTACCGGAAAGTGTTTACAATCGGACGTTTTTTCCAAATTTTGCCACCGGACCGTGTTATCTGATATCCGGAGATGCGGTCACTCCTTTAATTCAAACTGCACTCAAAAAAGATGTTAAACCATTCTACTTGGAAGACGTTTTCATGACTGGTGTGATTGCTGAGGCAGCAAATATTCGTCGTTTAAATTATTCTCTAATGAAAAATGTACGCGTTAAAGTGACACCATGTAACTTCAAGCGTTTCATGACCAGTCACAAACATCAGCCACAAGAGATCATTGATCTATGGAATCTGGTTTATGATAATATCGATAAGCCGTGCGAGAAGCCCGCGCCTGTTAAGGCCAATGCACCACCGATCAAAAAGAAACCCCTCATAAAAGGGACCAAGAAATGAAGAAATTGAAAGATAAAAAAGAAATAAGAAAAAAAAGAAGAAATAAATTTATGTGTACATGGATAAAAATCACACACACTCATGAGCTTTGGTCCAGCAGGATGAGTAGGATGAGCTCATCATCTTCCTGAGAAAATAGTGATAATCATTTTCCATTCCACAGAATTTTATTCTTCTTCTTCCTTTTTTTTGTCTGTGTGTGCCTACTTGCTACTCGATTGAGAAAAAAAATTCTGCCAAAATCATTGCATTTTTTTGTCCAAATTGTTATATAGCCAGATATTTATGGCCCATTTGTTATTATCAAAATTCGTTGAGTTCTGGGATATTTGAAAATATTTCATATTTCCCATCAGCCAATCACAAAATATAATTCACCAAGTCGAATGGTCTTTTCTTCTTCAATTTTTTTGCTCACCAAAAAAACACACAAGTGATGATAAAATGATGAAATCAAATGAATAAAAATTTGACTTCGTTGTAACGTCTATACACCTCTATATCGTCTGTAACGTTTGTACGTGATAAATTATCGATCGCCAATCTTGATGGTTTGATTTACTTTGGTATTTCCTGTTTCATAGAATGAGAAATCCTTACACTGAGCCCAGCTATTATTTCAGTTGCAGATGCCAATCATCATCCTTGAGCTATTGATGACTTGATGATAAAAATTCATAAACGACCTACTGTAAACCAATATATATATAGTAACTTTTTATTGAATCTCTCTCTTCTTATACACAGTGATAATACGTATGTGTATGTATTACGTCCCCAGAAGATAGGTTGAATATTAAGATTGAGCCATTGTCTGAGAAACGATTTTTTTCTACTATTTTCCTCAGGATATTGACATTGAACGAAATAGAAGGCTATCCAAAGTTGAATGGTACTTTTTTTTTCTTTCTACGCTTTTTTTTATTTCCTCTGTCCTCCTTCTCTCCACCATCCGAAGATACATGTACATCACATATACACTCACATTTTCGTTGCCCAGGAATAAGGAAAAAAAAATCATGAATGGCTTTCGTTGTTGTTTTCTGATAAAGTTGATAGGCAGATGAGTCTTGTCATATATAGTGACATGTCATCATCGTCATCATCATCATTGGAAAGGAGAAGAAGAAGATGATGAAACTCTACCAAGTTGAATGAAATCTTTTAAACAACCGGTAAACACTGGACCGTTGATTGGTAAAACCTTTTTCGTGACGAAGCACAGCTTGATGACTCGCTTGTTTCTTCCTTTGAGACACAAAAGAGCTTGTTCTCTTTTCTCTGGAGTTTCGAACACAAATATTCTCCGCTTTATCTCTCTTTCAGCACAACTACGTCGATCATCATCAATTAAACTAGAATTGTAGGGCATTCCGAGTAGTTTAATTGAATATGAGCAAATCATACTGATCAATAGTGTAAGGAAAAGCAACATCACGATTTGCGGTGATATGAAGAAAAGTTGGTGTGAAGATGAGTTGAATTTTTGTGAACTCTGAGATTAATTAACAGGAAACAGTGGTGAGAATCAATTTAGATCGTTGATAGTGAAGTTTGTTTAATTCACGACGAAAAGAATGGTAGGATTCAGATAGTACAGAAAATTCCAATCAATTCTAGAAAAACTTCACCTAAGTTGATGAAACAGAAGTTTTCGACTGAGAAAACTCTTTCAACCTCTCAACCCTTAACTTACCAATTCAGGAACTTCACATAACGAAGGAGGACCATTATGATATATGGTGATTCTTCTATTGATATCTGAAATTTGGAAACTATCATCATCATCCATTATAATCAGAAACAGGATTTAATCAAGTTATCATAAATTAGGCGATTGTTCAGCATCTATATTCAATTCTATAATAGCCGATCTCCATATAAAATATCTTCTCTTCATGCTATTTTATGAACGCATTTATTATCACAAAAGATCCTGCATAGCAATAGAGGCCTATCATGGAAGGAAAAGATTCTTCAATGGTAAAAATTGTCTGAAAATTTTCATCCAATAAATTGTCAAGCTACTAGAAAAACTTCATCGATCTGAAAAAGGTGCGGATGAACTTTTACTCAATACCTTGTATTTCAGGTCTCCTCATGTTCAAATACTGGACCATGTAGGGATAAAAAACTCTTCACATGGGAGCGAGATCTAATTACAGGAATAGAGAGTATTGGGTAAAATAAAGTCAGGTTTTCAGAGAAAAGTAAGATACAAAATTGTTAAAGCTCGACTCTAAGAAGGGTCTCTCTTTCTCTCCTTCTTCCTGATTTCTTTAGATCAAAATATTGAGGAAATAAATGAGAAATGATTCAGTAAGAAATGATTCGAATAAAACCTTTGTGAATTCAAATTCAATCCATAATACTGTTCATACGTGTTAGCTTCGCTATTTCCTGAAACCGGAACGCTTTCCAAGGATGAGGCGATGATCACCTTAGTGATTAGAAAGGAATCTACTGCAGTTTGCAGAAGGGATAATTGCTCTCATTTGTTAATTCGTTTCATCTAATTGTAGCATTGATGTCTCAATCTTATGAATACTTTTAATGGCAATGAATTTTTACAGCTCAAGAAATTATCAGAAAATGGTAGCAAGATTGAAAGTGGAGACAATCAAGAAAATCAGTCTCATTTCGAACAAATTGGGCATTTACTCCATCATCTCCACTCCATACTCATCAGCAATCTGAAAATCGATCCAACGCTGGTAAGGGAAAATTTCCTTAACTCGTTCCACATGCGAGTTAGAAAGAGCATGACCTTTCATGTTGAGGAAGGTGTAAGTCTTAACACAGCATAATGGGCAGGTATAAGAGATATTTTCTTGCCTAGAAGGACAAAATAATAATCAATAATGATGTTGAAGTGAGAAAAAATATTCAAAAACTTACTTTACGATCAAATTTCTCAAGTAATCGAGTTCTATAGAGATACCATTTAACCATTCCTCCTCCTCACTAGCTTGGAAATAGTCAATCAAAGAGAAAATAGGATCCCAATCTGTTTCACCGTAGATGGCTTCGTTGGGTCTGACACGTCCTTCTTCTTCCAATTTGCCCCATTTGAAAGCATTTTTTGTAGAGTTTGGAAGAACTTGCAGAAGTCGCCGTTTTCGGAACAAGTCATTGATAACCGAACGAGTATGATCTTGAGATTCTCTGAGAGAGCTTCCACAGAAAGCATTGAAACTTTCCTCAGTGGATAGTATTTCATTGAGCTGATGTCGAATGGCATTTATAGATTTTATATCATCCTTGACCATGACGACATCAAATTCAGTTTCAATATCGTTGTCTGGATCATATGAAGCATTATTTTCTTCTCTATACCCTAGACCACAAATAGCACCAGTGAAAATTTTCATTTCTCTATCATATCTTAGCTCAATACTGGGGGCAAAGATCATCGTGACCATTGCAGCAAATCCCCTAATATGAGGCATCAGAGTAGTACTACGAGCAATGATTCTCCCTGTATTCTCTGAGACTGTTAAATGTGCAGCAACCAGGAGCCTTTGACAAGAAGATACAGGATCTGGGTCCAAGGAAACAGAGTTAACTGAATCAGGGTCGACTTCTATTGAGGCAGAGCTATCTTGACGCGTTAATCCGACAAATTTGATTTCAATCGGAGTGAAAGGACCTTTGAGTCTGATTTTCTCTCCCTTCGGATGGAGATGGCTCCTCAAGTATTTAGGATCTTCATCGGGTAGATTGACTTCAAAACATTTCTCTTTGTCTATCATATTTTGAGGCTCTAGATGATCCATTCCATTGTTATTACAGCTCGTGAGTGATTCTCGGGTTTGATGATCTTGTCTGGATGCAGGATCCTCCTCTGTAAATTGAACATAACCTTGAATCATGAGTTGATCACCGATACTCATCTTTTCCTGTCCTACGAACAAATTCAAGGCAAGTCTTCTGTTCACAACAGAATAAATCATTCCCCATAAATCAGTTCGACCGCTCACAAGCTTTTTGAAAGCTCTTACAGCTTGATGATTCATAGCAGTCTCAAACTCGAGAATTTCGTGGGGCCTCACTTTTGCGAGTCGACAGCTAACTGCAAGAGGAGGAATTGAGAATATCTCCGTGGGCATCCTATCGGTTACTTTCATACAAAGATGAGCATCAGAAAACTTGTAGGAAGAGACAGTTCCATAGTCAACGAAGAAAATACTGAACAATTTCCTGTGAGGATCGACTTGATGAACTTTAGCCCTGTGGAAGCGACTCGGGTCTACAAAGTCTCTGTATTCAGCAAGTACCAAGTCACCAATAGTTGGATTTGCATAGTTGCCTTGGAATTCAATTGATTGAAGGGCAATCGTTAGAGCTTCCTTGCAACTGATCGAATTGAGGTCTCGAAATTGAGCCCAAAAATCACAAACAGTATTTACTTCAGTTACAAATATTTCAACCGTGGCTTTACTTGCAGGGGGAAGTGACATCTCAGGAAGTGGATTGACTCGTTTTGATGATATTCGGAGCATATTTCGACGCATTTGGTTGTTACGAGCGATTTTATCATCACGTATATTTCGCATTCTTTCCACCACATCACGAACATACGATTTGTTGTAAGCACTTAGCATCATATCAGCTCGCATTTTCCGCTTTTTGACTGCAAGATAGACTTCAGTTTGAACTGATCTAGTCCTGAGACCCTCATAGTTATCATGTGAGCCATTCAAATATTTTGATCCTGTTTTTTGAGTCTCATTATCAACGGTCAAAATCGAGGCAGTGGCTTGATCTAGAGGCTCTCTTCCTGGAGAGAAAGTGATAAAAGCTTTTGTGTTTTCAAACTCCATAGCAAAATCTTCAGAAATATCTTTCATCTTCAATCTAATTTGATTTGCATAGACAGCCCCCTCATCGAGAGGTAGACCATCAAGTCGAACTGTGTCGCGAGGATCGTGACCATTCAATTCTCGGCTTATGTCCATGTCTTTATCAACTCGCCCTTTTGAAAAGTAGTGCGGGTAGAAACCACCTGCGATGCATACTTTAAGCATAAGTTCGTCATCCCCTACGGTCGATCCTTGACGATTCGGACGAGGCTCAGGCCTCAATCCCAGATTTTCGACACGAAGGTGCAGTTCTTTTGCCAACTCTAGCACATCACGGAGACGCTTGTATTCAATGAAATTCTGCTTACACCATTGTTGAGCTTTACTTGATTCAAGGAGAAATAGTCTAGAGTTTATGAATTCTTCAAACATTTTCACCGCATTGTAGTAGGCCATTGGATCACTGAATGATCCATCTGCCCACGCTAATCGAGCTTTATAGCTGTCCAGTTGACCACCAAAGGGCTTGATGAAAAAATTTTGAAGTGATAAGCAAGCTGCAATTGTGATACAATCATCTAGACAATCCAATATATGACCTATGACGATGAAACGAGCGAGTTGGACATCCAGGGGCAATTGACTGATCAAACTTCCGAGGAAAGTTAAATTTCCATCCTCTTCATTATATACGCCATCACTCATCTTGAGTGAGAGAGCTCCTACTCTCTTTAAACGTAATATTGCACGTTTAATATCGCTTATATTTGGTGGATCGATGCATTGAGCGAGAAGTTCCTTGGGTGGACCCATATCTAAACGCTTCACTTTTAGCACTGAGTTTTCCAGAGGTGTGCATAGCAATTCTGGAAGACTAGATTTGTCTAGTGTGTGGTAAAATTTTTCTGGCACCATTCTATATACACGACCAGTACAAGTTCGACCAGTTCGACCAGCTCTTTGATCACAGTTGGCTTGAGATGCCCATTGCATTTTTAGAGTTGGATAATTTGTCTCTGGATCACATACCATTGTTTTGGTTAGACAGAAATCAATAACATATTCACAATCAGGCACTGTAATAGAAGATTCAGCAATATTGGTTGAAAGTATAATTTTCCTTTCATATCGAGTTGGTTTTAAGAAAATCTTATGCTGTTCCTCCAAAGTTATCGATGAATGAAGGGGAACCGTGAACCATTGTACATGACCAGGCTTCTCTTTATCTAGTAAATTTTTTAGAGCATTAATTTGCTCATAACCAGGTAAAAATATCAGAACAGCACCGGGTACATGGTGATCTCGTGCTGCTTCAATTTGCTCGAGTCTTGATAGCAGAGGAAGGACTAGACTCATGATGAAGGGATCTAGATAAGGATCATCTTTGTCGAACTTTTCTTCTATCCTCTCTCCTCGGCGTCTCATTTCATCAACATAGTCTTCCTTGAGCTTATCAAGGTAATTTTTGACCAAATCATGGACTTGTTCTTCAATTTTTATGATTACAGGAGTGAGAACACCACCTCTTGGCAGGTGAACAGAGAAGTATTTCTTGAACTTTTGTGTATCGAAGGTAGCACTCATCAATATTATTCTGGTTGGACAGCTTTTTTCATACATAAGCTGGTATATGACCATGAGTAAGAGATCAGTTTCAGCATTCCTTTCGTGAACTTCATCGATGATGATATGAGAGTAGTTGTCTATTGTTTTCGTGGTTAATAACTTTTGCAAAAGAACTCCAGTTGTAACGTAAAGTAATCTTGTATCTTCTACACAAGTTTTATCCATTCCTATTTGGTAACCAACAATTTGACCCAGTGTCCAGTTTCTCTCATGACAAACTCTTTGGGCAACACTTTTGGCAGCGATACGACGAGGTTGAGTAACCACAATGTTGAAATTACGATTCCGACCGTAACAATCGTCCATGATGTATTGTGGAACTTGAGTTGTTTTTCCACAGCCAGTTTTACCCTCAATGATAACAACACGATTGGAATTTATCTGATTGATGATGTGCTTTTTCTTTTTAGCTATTGGAAGTTCTTGTGACTGAGCTGATTTTCGAGACTCGACGAAAAAATTACTAATCTTTTGCTTGAAATCAGGATCAATCAAAGGTCCAATGTCATCCATAATGGTACTAACAGTATCGAGATCAACTATTTCTTCTCCATTCTCATCTCTTTCAATTTTGACAGCAGGATCTCGCTGACCTGTCTGTAGTATGGATCTCTGCAATGGAAAAAAATGATCATTATACAAACAAACAAAAACGTTCGAAGAGCTGAACGTACCCTCGCTCTTTCTTCGCGTTTTTTTTGCATCGCTTGCACATAGTTCTGATGTTCGTGCAGCTCTCTAAAGTTCGATGAAAAAAATTTCAAGTTAGACAGGTAAATGATAATCTGAGAGACATCAGAAAAGATTCGAAATAGTATCGAAGAGAGAGAAAAGCAAGAGTAAATCAGATAGGGTTTTACCTTGCTTGAGTATCTTCTGTTTCTTCCTCAGGCTCAACTTTTTGCTTTTTAGCTGCACTTTCTTCCTGCTCTTTACGTATCTGTGACATTGATTTGGCCACTTCAAGTGTAGGCGTACGTCCAAGAGTAAAATAATCTCTGAATGCTGCAGCAAGGGTCGAATCACCACTGGTCGATGGTGGTGGAATCATATTTGAGGCCGGCTGTGGTTTATTGCGACTTTTGCCGCGTCCAATACCGTGAGACATTTTGCTTAATACTGTATGATGACAATCAAATTGTCATCCACAATTGTCAATGAA
This sequence comes from Brevipalpus yothersi, assembly GCA_003956705.1. Lineage (NCBI taxonomy): Eukaryota > Metazoa > Arthropoda > Arachnida > Trombidiformes > Tenuipalpidae > Brevipalpus > Brevipalpus yothersi. The sequence goes on from QZCP01000302.1 coordinate 17,816, forward strand.
CACAACACACAAACGGTGGCAAGAAATTTTACGAAATGCCTTTGAAACCTTTTCTTCTCTCGATTTCGGAATGTAAGGCCCAAGGAACACACACTGGAATGATGTAGATATATCAACGAAATCACTCACGGTACACAATGAGGACGCGAATTTTCACTCTGACAACTGATGACAAATGAAATATGAATTAAGAGAGAGACAATTATCAATAAGCCATTCTTTACACAGAATGTTGTTGCTGGTTGATGATGTAAATGATAATTCAAAGTGAGCTCATCAAATGAAGAAGAGCTTTGAAAAGCTTTTCCTCGATTTGCGAAAAAAAAGTGATAAAATGTAAACATACACATGCGCAAAGAAGATGAAAAGAGTTTTTTTAGTCAAGTTTTACAGACTCTTCAACGTTCAAGCTTGATTAAGAGATCGATTAAAGTTAATTCTCTCAATTTGATTTGAGAGCAACTTTATTAGTCAGCGAACCTTTTTTTGTCTATCCTGCACACTTTTCCCTACTAACACTATCACCACTGTGCACTCTTGAGATTATCATCATTGATCATCTTAATCACACTGGTTGAAGATGTACCACTCAAAAAGGAAGGGGTTCCTATTTACTGTTACTTACTGACGAAATAATAAGGTCGATGTTAAAATGGTCTTGAATTGGGATAATGTCCCTAAAACATAGATAGCAAAATTTTTCAATCCTTTGACAGTAAGAAGCGATTTTTGAGGTACTTTTACACAAATCAAACGATGGTATAAAATGCTAAAACGAAGAGTTCTTCTTCTCAAAGCGATTGGAAATGTTATTCGAGGGGATAATATTAAGTGTTGGAGAATACATCAACCTCGCTGGTAAAATAAGACAAAATGATCTGGATATCATATTTTTCTCAGGGCAATCGGATCTCATCTTGAGGGAGGATCAAATGAACCAAGAAGAATGAAGGAGAGAGAATGAAAGCCACTAGTTGCTAAGCATTATGAGTCATTGGATTTTAATTGGTAAGTTTAAGGATTTTTCATGAGTCAGAGAGACGAGACGGGTTCATACCAGACAGAGACATCATAAAACAAGATTAAGCAATTGATAAAGACATTTTCTCTTATTCAATGTATCCACAGAATGAACATTGGATTGAAAACATTCCCGCATATGAGTTGGACCATGAAGAGTGAGACAATCGAGTGTATATTCCGTTTGATTTAATGAGAATGGATACTCTGATCGGCTGATTTCGATTTCGGCACACTTTTTTAGCTTGTAAAATTGATCAACCTTGGCAGGAAGAGCGATTACATTTACTGGAAAATAAGTGAGTTCAAATTAATTTATTTAACGTAATACGATAAAAAAATCACTCACCAACTATCCATATGAGTAAGATAACAAATAGAATTGATCTCAACATTTTTAACAGGTAGATTCAGACCAAATTGGTAAAATTATTCACTGTCACTGTTTTTCCGAATATCAAGGGTATGAAGCTCAAAATGAAATGAATAGATCCACATATAGTTGATGTATGATATGATAACTCGGTTGATGCACCTTAAAACTCTCTGAAACTTGTTAATCGAGTAGTTAAGTCGTGCTCTAAATCTATCATCTGAACTTGAAACTTTGAACTCATTTCTACTTATTCAAATGACAATTTGATCTCATAACGGCGAAATTTGAATTTTCATGATCTAAATTGTGTGACAGCTCTTCAAATGAGGACTATCATATGCATGTTCTTCAAATTATTTCAAATTTCAATTTTTCTGCACCAACGAATGGCTATTCAAGAGCTAATCTTGGATTCCGTAGGAAATGAAAAGAATCCGTTTGGAAACAGGAAGAAGATTCAAAGTGGAGAGAAACTTCTTGCCCACAATTAAGCAAGCAATGAATAAAAATGGCCATTGGTAGGGAAAGTGATCATGGTGACCCTCAACTTCCGACTTATCATTGGTTGACACACGGGCTCAATCTCATTGTCTCAAAATTTGATAACCTTTATTCAAGATTTATTGAACTTGAAAGACTCGATTCTTCAGCTCTTGGCTGAACAACATAGATCAACTGTTCCGAGCATGATGACTGTGGTGAAAAATGATTGGTCCAATGATTAGTAATGGGTAGGCTTAATTATCGGAACAGAATCTTATCTCTATGTTGATTTGAAATGTTCCCTCTTTCTTCAACACTGGTCGAGTATAAAGAGAGCGATCGTTGAAACTTTTTCATCATATTTCCGGTGAACCATCTAGATATCTGTTTTTTCCATTGACCACCTTGAAAACTTGCCACAAATTAGCCATCATTCAGTTCTCTTTTATCGATCATCTGACAATATTTTATGAAAATGTTCATCCATTCAACATTCATCATCACCCTCATTTTCTCATCCATCTTGTTGATGTCAATCCATTGGACCACAGCATTTGTCATCCAACGACCAGGACGCGATGTACCATCTCCACCAATGCAAAGTGTCCAAGGTTTGCCGGACTTCACATCCATGATGAAACTTTTTCAACCTATCCTACACACCAATGAACTGAATCAAGCTCTCGTGCCAGCCACTGTGAAACTAATATCACAACCATTTGGAGCCCTTGCCGATGCTATGTCTCAAGGTCTGTTAACACTTTCGATCGCCGCATACATGTTGGGTAATATGGCTCCGAAACTTGCAGGTGGCCTAAGGTCAATGGAAACACCGGTATTTGCTCGTCTTGTGGATCCATCAATTGATGAGCACACAATCACCCTGGCCGATGGTGTTGATTCCATATCGGAAGCGAAAACTTTAGTCGATTCTTTGCTGAGCAATCTTGGTATCGATTCGGTTGAATGTAAAGAATTGGTTGCCTATCGAGCTGGCCGAATGATGCAAGAAAAATTGGGCAATCGTATGAGTGAAATTATGTCCGCTGCCGCTGGAACTGTGATCGATGATGCTTTTGCCAAGGTTATGCTTGATTCTATGGCCGGTGCGATGGGTAATGAACCGAATCATACGTGTGATGGTTTAAATGATATCATTAAGACTTGGCAAGAATTGGAAACAAAGGACCCAATTGAAGTGGCCAAAGAAGCGGTCAAAAATTGTCTCTCGAAAGCCCTAGAATCTGTCAATCTATTGGAAGCTGATAAATCTGGTAATATCACTTCCGGTACTGGTGTAGCTAAATTGGCAACCAAACGTTTCCCAACTACTGTTATCCCTCCTCCTCTTCTCACTTCTCAAACTTCCACAGCGAAATCAAAATAAACTACCGCAGTACTGTGTACTGTGTTGAGCTTCATTCATTCACTTCTTGTTTTTCTTCTCCCTCAATTTGATCAAGGCCTAATTGTTTTGTTTTCGTTTGATGGTTTGAATGATTGAATAACCAGCAATTGAAACATTATCATTGATTGTGATTTACAGTTTATTGTGGTTAGATTGGACATGACTGAGGAATGAGATATGATTTGAGTCAAATTATTTGACATCTTTTGCAATTCGCGCGGTCAAAGTGGAGAAAAATATTTTTTCCTCTCTCTCAACATCATTTGGAGCCACTCTTTGAATTTTTCATCTTTTTTTTCCTCTCTCTTTCACTTTATCTGTTCCTCTCTTAACTACGTGTTTGCGAGACTGTGTTCATTCCGACAGTGATCATTGTTGATCATTGGCACATCTTCTTCTCAATTGCTGTGTTGGTGCAATAGGGTTCACATTTACATCCTACCAACAGTATGCCTAATGCAAATAATTCAACAGAAAGTGATCTTCAAAAAGATGGGGTAAAATAATTTGCATCTTTGTTTTGACACATCTTCTCTCTATTCTGTTTACAAGGGAAAGATTGTTGTTTTTCATTTTGATTGAGTTAGTCTGATGGTTGTTCCCTTATGTTCTCAGGTTCTTTCTGGTAAATTTGATTTCTCAACAAATGATTCTGATGAAACATCGCCATCGATCAATTCTGACACTGGAATTACTCAAACTATGATTGGAGAACCAAAGAAAAGCCTCAATTCTGATGGACAACAGGAGGCCTCATCAAGCTCTCAAGAAGTGAAAGACAATGAATCTCCCAAAGATGATCATGAAACTCAGAGTGTACGAGAGGATCTTATTGCAACTGCTGTTGAATTTCTCAGACTTCCAAAAGTTTCCCTTAGTTCTATGGACAAGAAGAGATCTTTCTTAAAGTCTAAAGGCTTAACAGAAAAAGAGATAACAGTGGCATTTTCTCGTATAGAAAATCAATCACAAACCCCTGGTTCATCAAATTCAATGGATCAATTTACCGCCTCCAACTTATCAAATAATCCATTTTCTCTCAATCAAGACAACGTTTTTGTTGAGCCACAATACACTCACCGTCCAGAGGGAAGATCTTTCCTCAGTCGCTTCACTTATTCCACATTTTTTATCAGTGCATTTTGTTATGGTACTTATTGGCTATATCAAAAGTTCCTCGAGCCCGCCATCGTGAGATTCATTTCCGATAAGCTAGGATCCATCGAGAGAAGACTCGAAGATTTGGCTGCCTCTGTAAGAAGCACTGAAACAAAAGGACAAACAACACAAGAGCTGGTCGAAAGTCTAGCTGCAAAAACCTCAAGTGATCTTGCACAAAGTCATGAGATCAATGAGCTGAGAGCAGAACTCACATCAATTAAAAATATGGTCTCAAAAAGTTCTAACAATGCTCATACCGGATTAGCAATATCAGAGCTTAGAAACGAGATTGCTGGTTTTCGGGAAATTCTTCTCAAAAGAGTTCCTGACGCAACATTGCCTTCTTGGCAGTTGGAAAATTCATCAGATAAAACAAACAAGAATCAAACCTCTTCACAAAATTCTCAAGCTCAAAGCACACCAGCATCAACAACAGTACCAGCATCAACAACAGTATCAGCATCAACACCAGTACCAACACCAGCACCAGTACCAGCAAGTAAGGAGAATGGAATAAGTAAAGAAGTCGAACCTTGTAATCCTCAACAAAATGGGACTGAAAAAGTAGCCGAGCCTAGTGTTCCTGAGTCAAATGGTCATGCATCTACAAATGAAACAAAATTATCTCCAAATTCCGTAAAAAATTCCAGAAAAGGCAAAAATAAATAAGAAAATTTGGTGTTTATCTAAATGAAAGACTATTTCACATACTTGATACTAGTTTATCATAAGTTCAAGTATTTTTAAAACGATTCTCTAAATTTTACTCAAGCACAATTGTTATTCATTGAGCTTCATGCCTTATGTTCTTTTTTGTGTAGAACATTTTCAAGCCATGTATCGAATCTGGTAAATATCATGGGTTTTCACTGAATCCTTGTCACAGTTTCATTTCTTCACAAAATTCGTTTAGATTTGAGCAACACTCTTGAAGAATTTGGCCATCTTCAAATTGAAGATGGTGAAGACATTTTTCAAACACCAAGAAAATTTACCTTACTTTCCCTCTCACTAAAGTAGTCAAATTCTTCTAAACGTTGCCAAAAACTCTCCACTAAAGGCTACTTCAGTTTCATCGATTCTATCCCTTCTGGCTGAAGATATCTTTCTCCAAGGCAGACTAGCCTTCAGGGCATACAGGTAAGGGTCAACCTGATTTTTTGCGCTTCCAAGAAAAAATTTGGGAATAATCTATAACCGTAAATGCTCCAATTTTAGAAAGTGTGATAAGAATTTTGATCTCAGTCTTTCCTTTCTTCATGTAATTGTCCATCCATATTTTCTCTCAGAAATTTGAAATTATGAATTTAATATCAAGAGTTAGATGACAAGAAAATTCCTCACAACATATTGCCACATTTAGAACCGGTCAGAAATGAGTCCATCTTTCAGGCCGAATCATTTAATCAAGCACAGTAGAGCGATCATGCTAAATACATTGAAACTAGAACGAATCAAGTCATGGTATTTCGAAAGCCATGCCATTGAACTTGTTTTGAGAGAGGAAGAAAGAAAGAGAGAGAGAGAGAGAGTGGCCTGAGTATAGTTTGATGAATTAGAGAATGAAGATAGTGTTAAAAGAAGAGAGAAATGTTGTTGACTAGTTTTGGGTTGTAGAAGAAAAAAATTTCAATCATCATTTTGGCCTCCAAAAACAAAAATTTCAAATCTCTCCTCTTTTACGCGAACCTTTGATCATATCAGCAGCTTTCTCAGCGATCATTATGGTGGGTGCATTGGTATTGCCGTTGACAATCAGAGGCATCACAGATGCATCAACCACTCGTAATCCTTTGATTCCACCCAAAACTCGAAGTTGCGGATCAACCACAGCGGATGCATCCAAATGAGAGCCCATTTTACAAGTTCCAACGGGATGGTATATGGTGGACGTAAATGAACGTGCCACACAGGCCAAATACTCGGATGACCATTGGAGATACTCTTCGCACCCGGGAAACAGTCTATCATACAATTTGGGTGCAAATTGTGCAAACGATGGCGCGTGTCCCAGTTTAATGGACATCTTCATGCCTTCCACGAGTAAATGGATGTCATCATCGTGCGTCAAGTATTGAGGATCAATAATCGGAGGAGAAAACGGGTTCTTGGATCTCAATCGAATCCATCCTCGACTTTTGGGCCGCAAAAGAACTGGATATATACTATAACCATCTTTATGTGAAAAAGGCTTATAATATGTTTGCCAAACATCTTCACGCAGTCCGGATGTTTTACGAATACTTTTACCATCATCCGACATCGGTCCACCCGAAATAAAGTGAACCTCAATATCAGGATAATCATCGGTAATATTTGAGAATCGACTTTTCATAAAAGCTAATCCCTCAATGGCACCCAGTGCTGTCAATGGACCAGATCCGGTGGCAAAATATTTGACCAAATTACTGGGCACAGCAACTCTTTCCTCCTTATAAGACACCGGATGATCGGTGGAAAAGTGTATTCCTCCCGGATAAATGTGATCCTGAAGATTATCGCCCACAGCGAGATCGGCGATCACCGGAATTCCATGAGCTTCCAAATGGAATCGAGGTCCAACACCTGAAAGCATCAAAAGTTGAGGAGAATTTATAGCTCCTGCCGATAGTATCACTTCTTTTCGGGCGAAAACTTGATACATCTTTCCGAAATGAGCGAAACGAACTCCTTTCGCTCTGTATCCGTGAAAAAGAACTTTCGTTACTTGAGCAAAAGTTACCAGCCGCAAATTTCCACGTCCTTTACACGGCAGTAAGAATGCTTTCGCTGTAGAACATCGAGCACCTCGTCGAATTGTGCCCTGTGGATACATGAACCCTGTCTGGATGGGTCCATTAAGATCTGTCACTCTGGAGCCCATAAACGTTGAGGCAGCAAGAAAAGCTTGGGCCAATGGAGTTGCGAACGGAGGAGTTGAAACTGTTAAATAGCCACCTTGTGAATGCCATGGAGTACTGGCAAACTTGGGATCAGTATTGTCTTCAGATTTAAGAAAGTAGGGAAAAACTTCCTTCCATGACCAACCTTCACAGCCATGATTGTAAGACCAATTATCGTAATCACGAGGATTGGCACGAATGTAGAGCATAAAATTTAACACCGATGAGCCACCAAGAACTTTACCTCGGGGCCATTGGCTACGTCGACCATTCAAGCCGTAGCACGATGCGTGCTGAGGTTCCGTTTCATATTTCCAATCGAGTGGACCTTTTTGAAGAGAGGTAGTTCCTATTGGCACATCAGAGACGATATTTTCACTTCCTCCAGCTTCCAAAACTAACACTGTCACATCCGGATCTTCGGATAATCTGTTGGCTAGAACAGATCCAGCAGATCCTGAGCCAACAACAATATAATCATATTCATGATCCCAATCTGGTTTTGAATTGGAGACTGATAAAGAATTATCGAATTGTCGAATCAACAGAACTGTGGCCAGAGGAAGTAAGGCCGGCAGAACCGGAGACACTAGATCAAAAGCCATGGCAATTGTGAAGATAATAATAAAGGTCAACTTGGCACTCTCATAGTCATGAATTGTAATATTTGATATTCTAATTAGATTGCTTTTATGTGTGTGTGAAACAATTGAAAAATATGAATGGAAAAAATTATGAGAATTTCACGCAATTCGGAATATATATCACGGAATGATCGTACTGAACGGCTGAGTTACGTCCATCTTATCAAGTGAAAATGATGGGATGTTCATCTTTGCAATCTTGCTCCGAAAAACTTTCGATGCTCATTGAGTGAATTTATTTTTCGAGAAAGAGAAAGAGAGAGAGAGAGAGAGAGAGAGAGAGAGAGAGAGAGAGAGAGAGAGAGAGAACGAGTGAGGCCAGACTGGTCACCTAAATTTGGAGAGAGAAGCCGTATCATCATTTGATCCGGTGACTTTCAGTTACTTTTTTAGCTCCCGATAAAAATGAAGAGCTAAGGAAGCTGAGGATAGATAAGATGAAGAGCTTTCTCCGCCTCAGGAATCGACCTACTGAATAGTTGGTTCGAACAAGGAGGGTCCACAAGAAGGTTCATTAAACCTGATCTTGGTACGAATGGAAAGCGAGCCAACTGGAAAGGGTAAAGATGGGTTAGTCCATACGAATTCTCGGACAGATGTAGACTGTGTAGTTAATTTGAATTTCATTAACTTGTGTCTTGATGTATGATTTCAGCAGAGAAAATAAGTATGCTTACGATAAATCCATTGATGATCCATCTACATATTACTTATAGATATCTGTTGCATAATTAAAATGCTTATTGGATACTTTTTTTTCAATAAAATCAGTTCATTAAGACGCACCCTGCAGAGAATTTGTTATGCTTCTCATTCAATAAATTTGTTACCCTGAAGGATGAACTATTTCAAATTCAAAGCATATGTTTAGGCACGATAAGTGCATTTTAAATAACTTTATTTCTTTTGTCTATTATGATTGTGGATTTGATCGATTTCGACTTGACTCGGGAGTTCGAGGAGATGAACCCAAACTTCCGGGAGAGCCAGAACCAGGACCTGATCCTGCTCTTCTACTAAGTAAACTATTGAAAAAGTTTTGCAATACTCCTTCTCCACCAGGCCCTATGTTTGGATTGTTTGGAAGCTGAACAAGAGAAGAGAAAGGAGAAAAGTGAGAATTAATCAAGTAATTAGAGTTGAAAACTTTTTATACTTACTACGTGTATTGGTGGGCTTGGATAACGGCCAGGTCCAGACTGGGCGAGCATTGTATTACGTATTGGAGTAGATTGAACAGCGGCTATTGGAACGGTTACATTTTGGTTGAGCTGTATTTGCATTTTAGAAAGGAATACTTGGTCTTCTTCAGCTATCAGCTCTACATCTTTCGCCAGAGGCTGCCTATTCTCTGGTTTGGTAATAATATCACTATAATTAGCATCTGGTGAACAAGATTGAATATTTTCATATAAAATTGCTATTTTCTTATCATTATCCCACCCAGAGGGTATAAAAATGGCATCTTTCTCTACAACTAATGCGGGAGTCTTGAATGGTAATCCATAAATCCGATGAGCAAGATATTTGAACAATAAATCACAGTTTTTGTTAACTTTTGCTGACACATAAAATAGTGATGCACCATCTAGAAAACAAGTAAATAGTTCAATTAGAAAACAATAAACACATTTACGATATCCCTTTTGGTGGATGATGAATAATGACTCACATTTAAGGCAGAATTTTCGTACAGCTTGCTGAATGAAATCAAAATGTTCCTCTTTATAATCATAATCTTTTTCCAAAACTGACATATAATCAGTTTTAGTTATAACGACAACCACATCTACACCAAGATTGTGACTTAAAACATCACCATCGCCCAGAATATCTTCCGTTATGTGGTTACCATTTATTTGTGATGTATCCAATTTTTCATTAATACTTTCACTACGAGATTTTGGTGGACCGACAAGACCTTCTATTTCATCACCGGGTGAAATGTATTCCAGATATCGTTTCACAACACCGCGTTTAAGTTCTTCCTGAATTTCATTGCTTATATTCATTCTTTCGATATGACCTGCGAAAACATTGGCCCATTTTTCCAGGGAATCAAGTATATCCCATGGTGATGACATGGAAGCAACCAACATCAATGTTGTATGAGGTAATGATTCTTGATTGACAGGAAATTTGAGAAGATTCGTATGATACAGATCACCATCCAACACCCATACACTGAGTACAGTTTGTTCATCACGATATTCATCGCGAATCACCAGTGGATGATACTCGAGACCGGAACCTTTCTTTGGATCCTCATTGCCTTGAATTTTGGCGACCATCGTCGATTTACCTGTCTCATTGTCACCTAATACAAGTAGATTCTTATTGTTTGGCAGGCGATTTGATGTTGATGAGCTTTGACCGTTACGCAAAATAGCGAACACAAGATCCATGATGATGACTGTATCTCTCTCTCACACCTAATATTCAACTCTAAGTCTTAGAGTCTAAGATAAATTTTAGCCGCAAAGCAGCTTCTCCACTGGAACACACACAATCCTCACACAATGACAATTAATGATTAAAATTGACACATAAAATCAATCGTGATATATATTATTTGGGAAGTGGCTGAAATGCCAACCTTACGTTGGTTGGCAAATTGGTAAATTCAATTCAATTTACTTTTTTCTGTGTTTTGAAATGTTTTCCTTCATAGAAAACTTTTCCACCACCAGAGGGCGACACTAGAAATATTTACATATGTAAATGTTGAAACGGTCCCTTGCAGAGAGAGAATTTTTTTTCTCTCTCTTTTTCTTTCTCGGGAAAAGAAAGAGAAAAAGAAAGTGAACATCGATCGATGCTTTTCTCTTTCTTTTTCTCTTTAAAAAGTAAACTGTTTTCCGTTTCAGCCATTTTCTCAGCCTTTCATTTTGCTCTCTCTGTTCAGAGCAAAAATCTTCTTTCTTCTCTTCTTCATCTATTTTCCTCTTCTTCTTCTCTTTCTTTCTCTCTGTCTGCCTGTCTGTTCAGAGAATTATATACCTACTATTGTCTTCTATTTATGCAAATTATACACACAGTTTTATTCAATTGAATCGTATTTGCAAATTGAGCAAAATTTATAAAAAAATCTTCACCGTATCTATCCTGATTGAACAGCCCGCTTCGATTCTCATTCATTTGACTTCGCCAATCATCATCATACACACACACACACACTTCTACAGGTTTGAATATACATACATGATACATACATAATGAGATACTACTACTACTTCTTCTATTGTCTACTATGCTCCTTTGCATTGCTGAATGACAATTACTTCCCTGCCACTTCTCCAAACGATTGATTATGTCATGATTATTTATCTACTTCACACACACACACACATATGTATATACATACCTACATACACACACACCTCTTCTATTCTACGACTTTCTTTGGAATGCCTTCGAAAGAAGAAAAAATTGATCAGTCGTTATTATTTTGACCATCCATGCCTTACCTGTCTTCAGGGCGTATTGAGATAGTATTTTTCCTACCACTCTAGGAATCAGACAGCGAATGATTGTAATCTACCTATTTTTCTATCTTCTTTATCTTCTTTATCTTCTCTCCTGAACGATGTTTCCACCGAGCTGACCTTCTCAACACATCTCTCTATCTGGCCTACCGGCTGGTTGAATATTTCTTTCTTACTCTCTCTTTTTTTACGTTGACATCTATTCTTTTCATCGTGAAATTACCCAGTACCAACAAAAAAGAGCCTACAAAAATTCAAACATGGAGAAGAGAGAAAATATTTTGTAATGCTTGGTCATTGTCAGCCCATTATATCCTCCACTTGCTAGCAAAGCTTCTGAAACAATATATATTTACATATCATTTACCACCACCTTACGACTAGATGCAATGAGAAGAACAGCTCACCCTTTAAGATATGAGAAAAAGCTTTTGAAAAACCGGTCAAAATACATTTCAATCTGAAATCGCACCTTCAGTCAATCAATACCACCATGCCGTAAATCCAAAAATACTATTCGTTCCTTCTGAGACCACTTAAACATGATATTCTTCCTCCATTCTTCTCTACTCTTCTCCTAATGAAGGAATCCACTTCGTCAGTAATCTACTGTATCCATCGCAAATCCATAGAAAATGACCTACAGTCGTAATCGAGTTTTCATCGGTGGTATATCATCGTCAACTTCAAAGGAGGCTATTGAAAAGGAATTCGCCAAGTATGGTCGACTCAATTCAGTCTGGGTTGCCCAAAATCCTCCCGGATTTGCTTTTGTTGAGTTCGAAGATGACCGAGATGCCAGTGAGGCGGTCAAAAATCTAAATGGTACTTCACCCTTCGACAGCTCCAAGATAAGGGTAGAACATTCACGAGATCGAGGTAGCCGAGGCAGAGGTGGCTATCGAGGAGGAGGAGGCTCATCATATGGCCGCGGTGGCGGCGGTTTTCGAGGTGAAAATTTGATTCTTTGATATAATATGATTGTCTTTCTGTTGTCCTGTCAGAAAGGCTGAATTGCACACTTTCTCTACCATTTATCTTTTAACCTTAAAGAAGATCAACATTGAGGCTACACACTGCATCGCACATGCTTGATTCTTTCAACATACGAAGCAAATTCATCTTGCTGTTTGCATGTCAGCATGATCCTCAAATGGCTCGACTAAAGTGTCTTACACACACACATACACACAAGGGTTATCCCTTTTATACCTTCTACTCCATCTTCATCATGATTCAAAGGCATGGACTGAGCTAACCAGATATCATGGCATATCGATTCGGTATAGCTTAGGGCAACAGTAACAATCCATGCCTTTTATGCTCCATGTGGTGTTTGGATTTAATATTTAGCTTTCCCGTATCACTCTTGATAGGTCAATTGCGACGGGGCTCCAATTTTTCGTTTGCTTTGAAGTTTATCAGGACACTGATAGGAATAATTTTACATCTCACACGCTTCGATTTCCCCCAATCTAGGAAGTGGTGGTGGTTACAGAGGTGGCCGCTCTTCCTATGGAGACCGTGGTGGCAGCGACAGAGGCTATGGAGGCTCATCTGGAGGGGGTAGCTATCATGGCGGTGGCGGTGGTTACCGCTCGAGAAGCCCACTCGGAGGAGGTGGCGGTGGCTCACGTTCCTCTAAATATTGAGTATGATATATGAGTATGCTGATATATATATATATTTGCATGATCTTTGGGAGGGTTCTTTCCATAATCATCTCCCACCGACAGAACCTTTCCCTTGAATTGAAGCTGTAAAAGGTTGTATGAGAAAAGCACAATTCTTTCCAATTTCTTTTACTTTATCGTCATTTATTGGATCGATTCTATCGCATGGTAATTCAATCACATGAAAAAAAAACCGAAGAAATGTTCCACATTTACTCAATGAAATTAAAAACCAATTTTCAGCTCTGATTCGATTTAATATGCGTTTGTGTAGGTATGTCTTTGGTGGTGAAATGCATGACATTTCTGGATCCTACTTTTATACAAGTAAGAAAGTTTCACTTATGTCGAAAAAAATAAATCTTGTGATCTGAATGAAAAATCAATAATAATGATACTGATGGAGAAATGATCAAACAAAAGTGAGTTGCTGTTAATTCAGTGGTCAATAAAAATAGATCGATTCTTGGTTAAAAATGCGATGAACTCTTGGAATAATTTGAACAGTATATTCAATTGTTTTTTGGTTATTCCGGGAGTTGCTGCAAAAAATTCGGGTAATACAGTTAACAGACGAAGTAAATGAATGAAACCATAAATCTGAGAATATGGAGTCTTGAAATGTGATGAAGATGATGATGTTGATGATAGTATATCGATTCGCTTTTCCTCTGAGTACAGAAGATGATCCGGCAAAATGGTATCAAAATACATTTCCAATGAGGTGACAAATTCTTTCAATATTAGCCTAGCTTCTTTGCTTGCCGATGATTTTCGATTACGTGTGGACACAGAGCATGAATTGTTACCATTATTAAAATTATTTGTATCATCCAAATATTTTTCCAATATCATCTTAACTGTGTATTTGGCTGGCAAGCTGTATGATTTACCATTATCTATAAATTGAGCATCCTTTTCGAGAATGGTTTTCAATTCATCGGAAAGCTGTAAAAATGAGGGCTGTAAAAGTGGACCATCATCACATTGAGAATTTTCTGAGATCAAATTATTATTATCACTATTGATTTCCGATTGAGTATTACACAGATTGCTATCAAATTCATCCATACTGATTTCGTCTTTATCCTTGGCCGATGTGTTGGAATCTTTAGAATTGCTGTCGTGACTGTGTGAGTGTGTGAAGAAGAGAGAGAGAGAGAGAGAGAGAGAGAGAGAGAGAGAGAGAGAGAGACAGATATGAATGATGATGAAGAGCAACAATTGATCAATATATAATATCTTTCATCTCAAAACAGACAATAACATTGCTAACAAGTGAGTGAAGATTGTGGCATGTTGCTCAAGGAGCACAAGGGGAAAGGGGAAACAATGGCCTCAATAATCTTTGAGAGTGAGAGAGAGAGAGAGAGAGAGGAAGAGAGCAAGAGAGGTGAAAAGATGGTGAGAGGTTGAAAAGTTTGCAAATGATTTGATTTTTACCTTTGATGTGATGAACTGGATGCCGGTGTTAGACCGACCACAACTTCTTTGATGATGGCTGGAATCTTGTTTAATTTCAATTTTTTTCCTTTTAACTGCTCAGCAGCTATTTCGGCAAGTTGTCTTTGTAATGCTCGATTATCGGGATTATCTTTCAGTATATTTTGCTCGGCAACATGACGATCCCATGATGAATTCCAACCATAAAAATGTACCAAATATTCGGCTGTCTTTTTGGTTCTTGAACCATCCTTACGGACACAGCATTCCAAAATTTTGCTATCATATAACACTTTGGCCTTATTTGGATCCGGCTCATAACATAAAACTCTTTCACCTTCGCTAAAATTGAACTTGAATCCTCGAGACATGTCAGTCTCAAGCCAATGGAAAATTTAGACAGAGAGATGCCGGTGAGGAGTTATGAGGGGAAAATTTTTTCCAAATCACAGATCACAAATTCGATCGATCTTGATTGGTAGAAAATAAATTGATACCTCTAATACTACTAATTACACTGGGAAACAATGTACACACATAGGCAAGAGGAGAGCTTCTCAAAAGAGAAGCAATATTTTTCTATTCTTTTCATACATTGAATAGAAATTTTTCTCTTGTCTCTGTTAAAAATTATTGATACACACAATCTGTTTCCTCACATACTTGCTACTGTGGATGCTGTTGTTGCTGTCAACTCTACAATCATCACTACTGTTGATGTTAATTTTGATATTGCATCACAGAACGAAAAGCAGACAAGAGATCACATCAACATACACATTTCATCATCATTTTGTTGACCAACAGTTAAATTGAACACAGTTTCTGTTGTCTATGCATTTGTATTATGTTGCTCTTATGTTTGCGCAACTCTGAGTAAGCAGCGATGTCGTCATCAATATGAAGAGATACGCAATCAACACAGAAGCCTGAGCGTGATGGAATATGGAATTCCGAGAAGATATTTGAATTCAAATTATTCACCCTGATTCATGGGTTTTGAAACTAGAACCACTCTCGAGACTCACTCCTTGCCCTTTGTTTTTGGCGAAAAAAGGGAAATAGAAAGAGAAAGTGGAAGATAGATCGGATGAGTCCTTATGTATCGAGTAATTTCGAATACTCAACCTGAATTTTTGGCATGTATTGACGACTGTCGGTCAAAATTTTGGGTACTCTGGAAGAGAGGGCATAATCGGTTTTATCGAATAGTTTCAAAAACCCATCATTCGAATGGAGGGGCAGTCCTCTGCCTAAAATACTTGTTGAATGAGTATTTGAAAAAAACTCGCTCGCCTCTAGTTTTTGGAAGTTCTCAGTAAGATGGAAATTTGAAAGAAATAGAGAGAGATTCTCAAAAGTTGAGCTTTGAGTGAGTGATAGGAAGCTACCGGATATTCTTAAGCTATTAATCGAAGGGGATAAAAATTCTTTTACGATTAAACATTTATTACCGCCATAATTATCAATGCCTCCATGTAATCGATAGGAAAAAAATCTGTCAGAAGCACCATCTTCGTGTTCATTTCCATAGAAACTCTCCCACTAGTGAACGTCTCTTGTACACCAGTCTCGTCAGCCTATTGAGATGAATTCTCCATTTTTTGGCATATGTTAATATTTCCATTCCCAATTTCCTTTCCATTTGTCTTGATATGGGCAATTCTGATTCCAAATTAAATTTTCGTAAAGCTGTGGTCCAATTGAGTAGTAAAACTCAGCCGATAGATGCCAAAGAAGACTCGTTCTGGGATCAATTTTGGTGTGAATCGATCAATAGTGTTCAAGATGTGTTTGCTCTCATTCCGGCAGCTGAAATTCGAGCTCTTCGTGAAGAATCTCCATCAAATTTGGCTACATTAATTTATAAAGCTGTGGAAAAACTTGTCTCATCAACTGATACTCTGTGCAATTCAACGAATCAACAAATTTTAGTTCTAAACAGCTGTCGCCTATTGACTCGAATATTACCGTACATTTTCGAAGATCCCGAATGGAAAGGTTTCTTCTGGTCCTCACTTCCCTCCTCCTCACCATCATCCAATTCTTTGGATTCATCCATAGATCCTGACCAGCAACATGTGGCCAATAATCCACCACTTGCCCAATCGTTAATTTTGGCTATATGCGATCTACTGTTTTGTCCCGATTTTTCGGTTGCCAATCTACCCCAAAGCAAATGCAAAGCTGGACCTTTCGGTAATCCTGATTCTCCACCTGAAGATCTCCAATCAATCGATAGCTGTGAATATATTTGGGAGTCTGGTGTTGGCTTCACTTCCGCAGCATCTTCATCAGCCTCTCATGACAAAAATCGTACCGAATTATTGCGTCTACTATTAACATGTTTCAGTACCACTATGTACATGACACCCAATGAGGCTCGTGTTCAGCCAAACAGATGGATTCAATTTTTCACTAGCTCTTCCAATCGTCATACTTTACCTCTGTTCACGTCGCTGTTAAACACAGTGTTTGCTTATGATCCAGCCGGTAAGACATTTGAAGGCTTTTGGAAGATAATTAAGAGAGAGAGAGAGAGAGAGAGAGAGAGAGAGAGAGAGAGAGAGAGAGAGACTTTGGCATCGTTATATATGAGAGAGGCTAATTTTTCCTTTTTGTCTTTTATCATCTTTTCCCAGGTTATCTTCCTTTTAATCATTTAATTTTCAATGATTCCAAAGAAAGCCTTGTGGAAATGTGTCTACAAATTTTGATAGTAACTCTTGATCATGATTTCGCATCGGATGCTGGTTGTAGAGTTGTCAATGATCCAACAATTCATGAAAATTTATTTATCAATTATCTTTCACGTATTCATCGAGAGGAAGATTTCAATTTCATTCTCAAAGGATTCACTCGATTGCTTAATAATCCTCTCCAGCAAACTTATATTCCAAATTCGACGAAAAAAATTCAATTTCATCAAGAGCTTTTGGTACTATTCTGGAAAATCTGTGATTACAACAAAAAATTCATGTTTTTTGTTCTCAAATCAAGCCATGTATTAGATATTTTGGTGCCAATACTTTATCATCTCAACGATAGTAGATCTGATCAGTCTAAAATTGGCCTCATTCATATTGGTGTCTTCATTCTTCTTTTACTAAGTGGTGAAAGAAATTTTGGTGTTCGATTGAACAAACCATATTCAGCCAGTATTCCAATGGACCTACCAATTTTCACGGGAACACATGCAGATTTGCTTATAATTGTTTTTCATAAATTGATAACTGCTGGACATCAGCGACTACAACCACTGTTCGATTGTCTTCTCACTATTATTGTTAATGTCAGCCCATATTTAAAGACTCTATCCATGGTGTCAGCCAACAAATTGCTTCACCTTTTAGAAGCATTTTCTACACCTTGGTTTCTCTATTCTAACTCTATCAATCATCATTTAGTTTTCTTTCTTCTTGAAGTCTTCAACAATATTATTCAATATCAATTCGATGGAAATTCAAATCTTGTGTACACCATCATTCGAAAGCGTAACATATTTCACAATCTCGCCAACCTTGCAACTGATCATGTAGCAATCCAAAAATCTCTAAGCAAACATTCTATATCATCGAAAGACTCAGGTAAATACTCTTCATCACCCTCAATTCTAGACTTACTCAATCCTCTCCTAATTCGTTTCTTAATTCCCAAGGTGGAGTCAAAAAGCCGCGGAAACTTAGATTAACTCCTAGTGTATCGAATTCTAGTATTAAATCAGTTCCTCAATCTCCGACAACAAGTTCTCCAGGATCTCCTCTGGACAGTCCGACCGAAAAATCTCCTGGATCATCCAGAACTGTGGAAAATTTGAATAGTGATGCCCCTTTCAAGGTTTCCCTAGCAGCTACTCCAAGAATCCAGAATATGACTGAAACGACACATCCCAATACAAATTCGGATCATGAAAGTGCTCCTGGAAGCCCGATCAAGAGAAGCGGCTCGTTGAGTAGACAATCTAGCATATCATCGACTAATGGAACCTGGCAGCCAACCTCGGAATGGGTTAACTCTTGGAAACAGAAGCTACCTCTTCAGACTATCATGCGAATGCTACAGGTAAATTAGTAAATCTCTAGGTTTTTCTCTAATCATTTGCCTTGCGAATTATTTCCATCTCTTCTTCTTAAAGGTTCTGGTACCTCAGGTGGAGAAAATGTGTATCGAGAAAGGCATCACAGATGAGAATGAAATTCTCAAGTTCTTACAACATGGAACACTGGTTGGTCTTTTACCGGTACCTCATCCAATTTTAATTCGAAAATATCAAACAAATTCGGGTACTACTCTTTGGTTCAGAACATATATGATGGGTGTAATTTATTTGCGAAACATGGATCCACCAATATGGTACGACACTAATGTTAAATTATTTGAAATTCAGAGACTATAATTTGATCTAAAATGGATTATTTACTTATTGGGTAATATTATCAACACTGGTACAATGGTTATCCCTATTAATTGTATGGAAAAGCAACTTCTCCTATGAGATTAAATCACATTCCACTCTAGTATGACAACTTATTTGTTATAATAGTACAGCTCGAGATCTAAATGTTTCTGACACCAAATTTTTATTAACATTTCACAACTCTTCTTGAGCGTTTGAATGAGTGACAGCACGACGATAGAAGCATTTAAAGTCAATATCCTTTTCGTTTCCTCAACAATCCTTTCGGACACAACATTCAAAAATTTTGCTCACAAAAAATAGAATTCGTTCATCTTCGCTAAAATTGGACTTGAATCCTCCAGACATGTCAGTATCACAATCGAACCGATGGAAAATGTAAACAGAAAAGTGGACAGAGGATCCGGTATAAGTTGTGAGTAGAAAAATTTTCTCACTCTTCGAATCACAAAATCGAAAACGATCGATCGCGATTAATAAAAAAATAATTTAACACTTATTGAACTGGGAAAAAATAAACACACATCGGCAAAAGGAGAGTCTCTCAATATTTCTCTAATCTTTTCACAAAACTTTTTCTCGTCTCTGCATAAAATTATTGATTCACAATTGCTTCCTCACATACATGTACATGCTATCATGGATGTTGCTGTTGACTCAACAATCATCGCTCTACAACTCCTACTGTTGGTGTTGATATTGCATCACAGAACGAAGATAAGAGATTACATCAACAACACACGCATTTCATCATCATTTTGTTGACCAGCAGTTTAAATGAGCACAGTTTTTCTCTCTCTCTCTCTCTTGTCAGTGTTACTCTTAGGCTTGCGCAAGCAGTGAGATATTTCATCAGCGATGTCGTCATCAATAAAAAGAGATATGCAATCAACACAAGAGTTTCAGGGTGATGAAATATTGAATTTCGAGGAAACATTTGGCTTGATTTGTGAATGAGAATTATTACTGAAGATTCATGAGATTTGCTTCTTGCTTTTTGTTCTTGTTCTTGATGGAAAAAGAGAGAGAAAGTGAAAGAGAAAGTGGAGAATAAATAAATGGGATGTTACCCGCCCTTCAGCTTAAGCATGCTTCAGAGGAGGAGGCAGCCATGACAGTGGAAGCCGACATCGGCTATATGCTGGATGAGAATGTACAGTGATGAACAGAAGAGAGTAGATAGCCTGCCAGTGTTTCAGTTATTGATTGTGGAAGACTTTTGGAAGTTTTCCATAAGAATTTTAGGCTTGGTAAATGGAAAATTGTGTAAGAGAAATGAAGAGAGAGAGAGAGAGAGAGAGGGAGAGAGAGAGAGAGAGAGAGAGAGAGAGAGAGAGAGAGAGAGAGAGAGAGAGAGAGAGAGAGAGAAATTCTCAAAAGTTTGCTATGCTGTATGATAACAAGTTGCCAGACATCATGATACCTTTCTGTTGAGATTGAAGATTGAACAGTTTTTGAGAGCTGTTGAAAACTTCAACTGTTTGTTCAATCACCATTCCGTATGGCACCAGATTCAGATAATTTAATGGCGATGATGATGATCATTTCCTTTGTCAGAGCGTTGAGAGTGTTAATTTATTATGGAGAAGAAGAGCAAATGTGCCGAGTGAAAATACAAGATACACTAGAATTCAAAATTGTTCGACAAGTGTATCAAAATTGCTGGATTCAAATTTAATCGTTGAGAAATTTTAGCCTGACAATTACGGGCTTTCTTAAAATGAAAATTCAGCCTTTTGCTTCATGAATGGCCATTGATTTGCGAATCAAATGTAACAGGACAATCTTTGTGAGCTAATAATGCGGTCTTGAGTTCAGTTACTTTCGATCGTAATGTGACAAAATCAGCCTGAAAGTTATCGGAAAAAAGAATAATATATACGAATCATATTAGAGGCCAAAAAAATGTATATGCACACAAGTGAAAGGATTCCCTTGATATGTACCTGCAATTTGTCATTTAGCCTCTGTAATTCATCGACATTCTTTTTCAATGCTTTCATTGCCATTTTGCCTAGAGAATGGATTAAAGTAATGATGTTGATGATTATTTTCAGATGGTGTATTGGTGTGTTGAAGAGGAATACAGAAACATGATCCCATAATCATAATTGAATGGAAGTAAAATCTCTTACGTTTTTCCCTACACCTCATGGCAGCAGCTCTATTACGTTCCAAAGATCTGATCTTTTTTTGACCAGGATCTTCTTCAGGAGCTGCTTTACTTTTACGGCCAGGTTTAGAACGAGCCAAACCATTGATCACATTTTGAACTGTCTCCGAATTGGTCTCACTTTGTGAACTATTACGGGAATGGCTGTCTTCCGACACTAATGACTGGCTGGAATCACTATTCATCACATCATCAACCGTTTTTCGTACTAATTTGGTGGTCAATTTGATCGAATTCAGCGCTTCAGGTGACTTGGTCACCTCAGCAATTGTTGATTGCATCATTGGTGAAGAAGGAGGAAAGGAAGAGGAGGAGGAAGAGGATGAGGAGGAGGAGGAACTACTGTTACCATTTGTATACGAATGGCTTGATTTTTTCACATTATCAATATCATTCCCTTGAATTTTGGTAACCATTGTCGTTTTACCTATCTTATTGTCACCCAATACAAGTAAATTTTTATTATTTGGCAAATGATTAGTTGTTGATGAACTTTGACCGTTTCTCAATATAACAAATACAAAATCCATGATCGTTCTTTATATTCCTTCAAAGTACACATCAATACACCAATAGCCACAGACAGTCACACACATTTACACAAACACACGCACAGAGTTCACGCAAATGATAGCACTAGTCAGTCAATATTAAAACATTAATTACAATTACTGCTAAATAGCAAACATTGATGATAATAATAAATTTTTATGAAATCACACACATCTCATGTTTTTATTTCATGTTTTTTCGGCTGCATTGATGTTGCAACATTTTTTTGAATTGACTGTACTTCAGCGGTGCCCTCTGGGCCATCGTGTATTTGGGATTGGCTGCTGATGTTAACTGATTTTAAATTACAATTAAAATTGAGGAAGATGTGTAATCAATTAAGATGAGGTGGAGAATATGTGTTTTGGTTGTAAAAACTGTGTAGTAAAACTAATTTAATTTTTACATGTGAATGTATGTGGGGAGATGTAAAACTAGGAGACAAGAACAAATATGTGAGAATGGACATGTGAAGTGTGAAGAGGCATGTGGAATAAAATGTTGATTAAAATTTTCGATGAAATTGTTGACAAGCTGCTTGTTCTATTTTTTCTTGAATTTGAGGGTGAAAATTTGTAAGAAGATAAGAGAGGATAGAAATTTGCATTCATGCGAATTAGAGAGGAAGGAAGATGAAGAGAAAAATTTTCATTCATAGCCAAGATATGCTTCAGCACCGGTAAAAATGACATCGATCCATATGCGCATCACTTCGGGAATGAATGAGGACAAAACGAAATTTCGCTTTGATGTGACAATCACAAATACATGACGGGTGTGATTATTTTTTCCTCGGAAACTTATTTTCCGTTCCGATAGACTACGATTATGATCTACATATACATCTTGTATCTCTTCAAAATATACACCACATCGGGGCTTCTTAGCTTTTAGGAAGCATTTCATGGAATGAAAGTAGACGAGCACTTTGGTTGTTCGATCAAAGTGGAAAAATCTTTTGCGCCATTGAGTCTCACTATTACAGCTCAACTTCCATAGATAACCAGAACAACTAGCTGGCCTAAGCTGCACTAGATGACCGTAAGGCACAAGGTCGTGACCCAAATTAGAGATATGATTCACCAAATCGAGATCATCTTGGGGAGAAGGCAAATAGAGGGTCAAGGGACGTTGCTGCTTTTCTTTACGAGGCCTTCGTGACGTAGAAGGCTGACTGGCAGAAGTTTTAGATGAATCAACTTCACTTGTAGATATGTTGAACTTTCGATTGAATACTGGACGGTTTACGTCATTGAATTTAGAAATTTCATTTCCCTCAACAATGAGAGATGAGCTTCCCCCTTCAGAGGAAGAATCGGTTTCACAGGTAGCTATTGGAGCTGAATGGTTTTGTTCCTCATGAGAATTGGATGATTCTGGAAGTAGGGAGCAACATTGTTGGGAAACTTTCATCATTTGTTTTTCAATATTGTCTAGGCATCTATAGAGCTCATTAAGTTTGATTTCTCTTTCAATACGTTGAAATTCACGGAGCTCTTCATCCTCTCCATCACTGTATGGTTGCTTTTTGATGTCAGCTATTTCATTTCTGATCAAGCGTTTTTCGTTTGATAGAGCATCCAAAGCTGGAGAATTGCTATTGTTGCTCATCGAATAGGATGAAGATGGAACGGAAACTTCGGACATTCCAGCGGTCTGAAGAAGAGAGGAAGAATTTTCCACAGGAACATTGGAAGAAGAGGAAGAAGTGGTGGTAGTAGTAGTAGATGAGCCAAATGAAGATTCATTTTTAATATCTGGAGATACAGTATCAGGTATTTTAACAGTGTCCAAAAGTTCATGAACCTCATCAAGAGAATAATTCTTTATCGGAGACGCTCCTTGAGCTTCATTGTAACTTTGACACATTTCAATGATCTCTTGAAGACGATCTTCCTCCGCTTTCCAGGCTTCCTCATCAGTTTCATACCGGCCAACTTCCTTTTGAGTCAAATTATTTGACAAACTTTCCTGATTCATTCTCTTTACACCAGAACTTCCACTATCACCAAGCTCACCAACATTATCATAGGAACATGTATGCAAATTCATCTCTAAATTGGAAGAAAACTTTCAATACTTTCATGATCATTGAAATAGAAGAAAACTTGCACATTCAAACAAACACACACTTACCTGATGAGAAAATAGCTGTATTCAATTTATAAAAACAGGAAAACAAAGCAATTCAATTGTGGTTACATTAAAAATATCGATATTGACCATAAAGGGTAATCATCCTGAGACCATCATTAAGAGACTTTCCAAGTATATAATACACAGAAAAGTCATCAAGAAAAGATGAAACACCTTTTTTCTCTCTCATACACACTTGAAGACACAAGGAAGAAAATGGAATGTGATGTGGATGTGTGTGTGTGGATGTGTCGTTAAATCATCGATCCAACAAAGATAATAATAAAACCCACTCAATTTAAACTTAAAACACAAAAAAAAGTTCAACTCTTAATTGCAATTGAAGCGTCTCTCAGCTGACAAGAGAAAAGAGAGACTTTTTTGTGTTTTTTTTCTCTGCTTCAAAGTCCAAAAAGGAAGATGTTCACACAATATCACAACATTATGAACTGAGGGCAGCACAAATACTTTGACGTTCAGAATTTATATAAGTTGATAAATTCGTTGACTTTTGTTTCCGAAACGTTGGAACGTTCCACAAGAATTCATTAATTAATTATCGACTGATTGTGAGTGTGGATCTGATTTGATTTCATGGTGTAAGAAGAATGGGCAATGATGATTGAGATTGGTTCTTTGGAGATTTCTGTGGGTACGATAAGGTTTTGTTATCTTATCGGTGAGATTGGAAATTTTTTTGCTCCTGAATGGAGTTTCGTTTCATCAGAATTAAAGAGGACGATTTAGGATTAGTGGAAGATTTTCGAAGAGTTGAAATTATTAGTTTCGAGATCATAAATTGATTTTTTGATGGTGACCGAATGTGTGAGGATATAATTCTGACGTTAAGTTCAGCAGAACTTAAGCCTTTGTTTTAATGAAGACTCGATAATCTGGATACCTGTGATTACGATCTGACCTCTTTTAACCATTAATCAGAGCTATCTCTTGATACTAATAGCGTTACAAGTTAATTGAAATATGCGTGATACCGTCAACGAGGAGAGGGAAAGAGAAAAATTGTGTCTAATTGATTTATTGAAAAACGAATGCTATTCATATCGAAAAACTATCTACTCCATCGATTTGAACGGAATTCAACAAGAACATGATGGACCGAAAAGGGGCAAGCGAGTTGGCTTGTGACTTCAAATCATTTTGATAAAAAACAATAAAAATCAATCAGATACCCTCAAAGAGCTTATATCCGCTTTCAAGTTGTTAGTGTTTCCCATTTTCCGAGCAATGAAAATCTGTATTCTGCTCCAATTGGATTTCATGGTCGATTTGCACAAGATATGCATAAAAAACTCATTTTTTAATCAGTAATAATCAACGGAGACTTATAAAAAAGGGAATGATTCCACATTACAAAACTTCGATTTTTGATTGATACCCAATTTCAATACAAAATATAGCATAGATTCAAACTTTTGATGAGTTGAAAATCAGCTCACGCAAGATAATAAGAAAAATTGGTGATCAAAACTCACATTGTAGAGTTTGTGACAAGTGATGAGCTATGAGTAGGATGATCACTTTGTGAGACCAAGTGAATTGCTAGACCCTTAGTTTGTAGATTACAGTAAAATTTGCTCTCATCAAATGTTAATCAACATGAGATCGAGGAGATTTAGTATTATACAATAAGCCACTATTAGATCTCATACGATCTGATAGGGTATACTTTCTTTCGATCACTTTATCGAAAAATCTAGTCATCTCAGCACAATTTGTGAGTCCTGGTGTAAATGCTCTACTATCCAGACAATTTATTTCAATTTCAAATGCACCACACTCTTCTGTCAATGAGGTTGGCCGTGGTCTTGATGCTGCACTTGCATCCAACAGATCCTTCTTGGTGCCAACTATAAGTACGGGAATATTTTTACCAATAAATATTTCTGGATCAAATTCTTCAGCAATTCGTCCCTCTCTCATTTGGCTACCATCTGAAGCATTTAACACTTCACCAAGCCATTTTCGAAGATTGAGGTAAGATTTTCTATTAGTGAGATCATGAACCAAAATAATTCCTTGATATGAATCATAAAAAATTGAGCGTGCTAAGCTGTGAAGCTTGTAGCCGGCAACATCCCACAATTCAATTAGACAGCTACGATGATTTGGTGTACCTTCACTAAATTGATGGAGAAAAACTTCAATCGAACATCCAATAGTCCAACTTGGCCGATTAGGTGAATTTGGTTGACATATTAGGTTCACCAGACACGATTTGCCGACACCAGAATCACCGAGAACCAAAACTTTTATTCGATCATGAATATGATCTCGAAACTTGTCTCTCATGGACATGGATGGAACAATTTATCCTATCGGTTGACATTAATTCAATTCATCAATACCAGCCACTTAAACATAAGTAACTACATGAAAGAAAAGAGAGAAAACTTGACGCATTTGATGAAGATGTAAACAAGAGAGATTGCATAACACGAAAAAGCATTCGTCAAATTGCCATTCAAGCGCTTCATTCGAAATCAGGTTAAATTGTTAATCACTCTTTGTTCTCTGATGACCTTCATACTTGAGCTAACAAAAATTCTCACCTCAAAAAAGAAATCCTCAATAATTGCCCGAATAGAGAGATTGGTCAAAATATTGTGTCCAGAAAAAATCCAACGACCACAGATGCCAAGTAAGTACATCAGCAGAACGGACACAAGAACGTGAAACACTTTTGAGTGTTTTTTTGTTTTAGCAAAAAAATTTGATCAACCAGAGAAGTTGTTCGAAAATTTGCAATCATTCTAGCATGATCATTACCTTGTATACTTTGAAATTTTTTTTCCAATCAGATTTCCAAATTCTCCAGTCTTTTTCCAACTTTTCATGAGGCTATGTTTTATCATCAGACATATGTCCAGGATGAATGCAGCATGCGAGAGGCGTTTGTTTATTGTATTGTTTGTTTTTCGAAGGCGTTTTGCTGAAGCGCCAGTCGATTGTGTGTGATCTGTGATCTGATTCTTGATGGTAACTGATGGTCCATAATTAAGGGTTGCTTTGGGTGGTGTGTGTGTGTGAGAATTTTCATTCTCTCTACTGTTACTGGTGATAAGGTGTGATATTGATAAAACGATGGAACAAGTTGATCAAATTATCATTCAACAGCTCCAACAAATGGACTGGTAAGTGAATACACACAACAGCATGATGATGGATGATGATATTATTGTGTTGACGAATATTTTGGCTCATCTTGAATCACTCCTTTATGTACTTATTTGTATGCTATTTTTTTTCCAGTCCAATAGATAAAAATTGCAAATCACTCAAATCACTGGACTCTGATATCATATTGCAATGTCTCATCAAGTGTGTCACACAATGTGATCCCGAATCAGGCCACTATTTGGATAGTATCAATCGATCTACATCCGCAACTGTAACCAAATTTAAAACTTGCTCTAGATTGGCAACTGTTTGCTCAAAATTAGGATTGAAGGAGGAAATTGGTTATGAAGCATTCCTCTACTGTGATCACCCTATTTTGCGGAAAGTTTTTCTATTCCTGCTTGAACGAATGCCCAAAGATGAGAACCATGAATCAACCACACAGGATGATCATATCGATATCATCACCAAAGTGCCATCCAAAGCACAAGAGGATACCATTCCAAATGATAAATTAGGAGTGTCTCACTCGAATGAACTTAACAGAGAATCACATCAGAAGGATCATGGAATCAGCGACGAGGTTGAACCAGATTCACCAACAACAGCGGAAAACCGAGCCGTTCTGGAGAAAAAGATTGAAGGACTGGAAAGTGAAGTGAAAAATTTACAAGAAAAATTGTTAGATTTGAAAAATTCAATTAAGAATCAAAACTCATCCATTAGCGAAGCGGAAGCCAAACTTAAAAGTGAAACAGCAGCCTTGGAAGCTATTGATGCAGATATAAAAGATCTTAAACAACTCAAAGAGGAGATAGAACTTGAAGAGGATGAATTCAAGTCCTATCAAGAACAGTGGAAAGAAATATCGGAACCCTTACTTGAACGCTTAGAAAAAGTTAAGAATGAAGCAGAAAACAAGAATCGACGGAAAAATGATCTCGTCCGAGAGTTATCTGCAATAAAAGAATCAATAGCAAGTAAATCAAATGAAATCGATGAGAAAGATTCACTGATTGAAGAGATGAAAAAGAAAATGAGGGATGATCTTCCACCTAATCGAGATTTTTACACCCAACGTATCATCGAGCTTGTAAATAATGTCAAAAGGCAAGATAATGAAACTAGTAAAGTGCTCTTTGACATAAGGCAGCTGCAGAAATCTATCAATTCCACTACTGGCAAAGTACAAAGAGCTTACGCTATCACGGATGAAATGATTTTCAAGGTAAGATTTGACCAATCTTCCAATCTTTTTCCTTAAGACCATTTCCTTTCTTTTAGGATGCAAAAACCAGTGATTGGAATCGAAAATGCTACAAGCTTTTGGCAACGCTACATAAAGATTATGATCGACTACTCGATTGTGTCAATGAAATAGGAGGCATAAGAAGAGATATACTCCAATTGGAGGGAACGGTAAGTAAAATCTAATGTTTCGACTGGGTATTATTTAATCTTACCATACTTCAACCTTTCCAGGTGGATAATGAGAAAGATAAAGCCTGCAATCTGGAGAGAATAGAGCAAGAACTGCAAACATTGAAAGATGAGAACAGTCGTTTAATGGCGGAAAAAGGCTCAGTTGATTAGCGTGAAAACATGTCCTGTTGAACCATCATATAGTTTTATTTATTGTCAAAAAATTGTTGATACTTTATTTTTGCAAGGCATCAAAGAGTCTTTCATGCGTGCTTTTAGACACACAATTCAAGAGAGTCTAATTTGAGCTTATCTATTAATACATTCCCAGGGTACTAGAGTTCCGTTCTTTGAGAACGAAATTTTACCAATTAGAGAATCTGATCGGAGAAGAATGAGAGGAGAAATTTTGAGTGATGTATTCGATGTAAGTTTTCTCATCAGAGAAGGATAAACATTCCTACAAAAATGGCAGTCTATAAATTTACAAAAATCTACTTAATTGAAAACTATCATTTTTTGATCAGGATCTCAGTATCACGAGATAGATAGGAGTGGTAAATGAAGCCGATTATGCTCGATATGTACCACACAATCACGAGCCACCAGCTCATGAATCCCAAAACACCTCGATAGAATATATGACTGAGCATGGGAGATTCTTGCGGAATCGGTGCTCGTTGAAATAGAGAGAGCCATGAGTATCCCCCGAAAGTTTTGGATAGAAGAGCGATGAATGTACACTGAAGCAGAGGACAAACGTATTGAAGGCAGACAACGAATAGATAAACGAAGACGCCACTTATCTGAAAGAAAAGACAATAGTTCCAACTGATCAAAAATTCATCGAATTGTTTATTTAGACAACTTACTAGCTTTTGGACTTCCTCATCCTTCACTCGACCAGCTTCTTTCTTCAAACGAGCTAATTTTCTAGGTGCAAGATTCAAATACGATTGCAAATACCATGGCATCACAGCAAGTCTGATGAGCATGATTGAAAGGATAACACATATCCTCATGATTTCGAAAGAGTCAGCAGTCATTCTAAAATGAGATGGAAGAATAATCTTTACAATATTCTAGGAGAAAAAAAACTTACAGGATTCCTCTTTTTCCCCAACTTTTTTCTGTGAAGTATTCCCTGCCAACAGGTCTCACCCATAGAAGGATGATAAGAAGAGGTGATATAAAAGCTGTGTGCAAAATGAACCTGGGGCGAAAGAGGATTAGAAATGAAAAAGTTCTGGCGCAAAGGGAGAAGAAACTTACTGTTTTCTTATGTTCCCCTTTGCATAGGAAAGAGAATGGATATACATTTGAGCAAGTCGAAAACCAGGGAATATCAAGAATGCTCCCATGAGTCCACACCACACGGCAAGGATAAACTTGAATACGATTTGAGATAAAACGCCTTTGATATCTTGTAGACCATAGTTTTCTAAAAATTTTGTGGCACTTGAATTGAACGCAAAATAAGCGTCATTCAATCCGAATTCAACAAAAGATTCATTGCCAATCAAAACTATCATGGCAAACAGAAAAAATAAGCATCCTGATATAAGGCACAATGATCTTTCGCCAATCGCATCATCATTACTTGTGAAATAGATGCCAGTCAGGGAGGACAAAATTTTTCTGGAAGTTGGAGGAGAGAGAATCCAGTCAAATGATGATCAACAAGAGTTACTATCATATTTCTACTCACGTAGCAAAAGCAGTGACTAGGAAGCACCAGATAAGGCTGAGATTCATTTCTTTGCTGGATGGTACCAATGAATAGTGAATTTCTGACATCAAATAAACTACAAAAGCGTAGACAGCAAAGTCCACCAGCCACTGGTATTCACGATAGAAATGCAAATGTATAAAGTCATATGGATGAAGAAGACTAGCTTCAAGGGTGATCTGTTTATTATCAGAATCTGAGACAACTTTATCGTTTCGTTTCCAATTGCCAGATATCCGTTTACGGTTTCGACGATTCTTTTCATTCTTATGATTACGATCATCAGAGTGAGCACCATTATTGGCTGCATCGAGTTTACCATGTTTTTCTGGTTTCTCTTGAGAATACCAATATCGAATCAATCTGGAAAAAAATGATACAGTGATTCAGAGTTTTTTTCGGCCTTTTTACTCTACATGAGATGGGAGAACTCATTTCAAAACCAACCTGTAAGCAATAATCCATTTGGCAAATGAATAGTATACGGATAAACGATGTAACAAACTTAACATGATCAATGTGATCACTAATTCGATACCAAAGAGAGCCTGACCGGAAGGAAAGATATTAGAGTACACAATATAACCGAAAATTTCGATCAAATAGAGGAGAATCAAATCAATCGAGTAAAATCATTATTTTTGAATAACATACCATTTCGAAGTGTTCTTCGTTAACCTTCGAATTTTAATCGCAAAAATCAAAATTTTCAAAGTCACCAAAAAAAAGTTTAACAATTTTGATAGCTTCCGTTAAGTAAAACCAGTACACAAAACAATCTATTCAAATGAGTAGAATTCATTTCCCCTAATCTCATCATAATCTCATCAATTTTGATGAAGAAGAATAAAAATGTTCATCAACACCGGCCAAGAATTGCTCAGCAAAATATTTTCACTTTCCACCAAAACGTGAACCAAATTCAGCACATTATTGATACACCAATACAGTGTAGTAGATCACAATAACATATCAGGATAAATGCACATCATTACATTATCACATCATCACATTAGAATCAAGAAATCCAATTCAAAACTAAGATTCAAAAAATTTCATGATGAAATTTTGTATCAACTATCATCACATGTGTATCAAGAAAAATATTTATCTTTTGAAAAGATTCTTTTCCCAACAAAACCCGTTATACAGATGACGCCATAGGCTTAAACCTATGATAAGCGCTCAATTCAATTGTCTGTGGATAATAAAAAGAATAGGATAATATCATCATCATGATGAATGCTGTATCATGGAATTCATGATAATCCTGAGGTGTGAATAATTTTATCATTTTGTTTGTACACTTGATTGTGACTGATTGGCATCAGCATTATTGGATGGTAGTGATTGATGTGTGTGTTTATGGACATGTTGCCGAATCTTGCTTGATATGTGCGTATGTTCATGTTGCAATGCGTTCTTGATTGTGTTTTGGTGAACAAGAAGAAATATTCAATTAGATTGCGAATTGCTCGGTGTTGGTGTTTGTGTGATTTTGGATGGGATTAATGGAAAAAGGATCAAACACAGACATGACAGGGCCAAATTCATCGTCAACCAACACCACTACCACCAAAACAAATGACACTAATAGCAACAACAATCGAGCTAATTCAACTAAATCACAAGCATCACGTTCAACATCACCTCGACCATCATCTCGTACATCAAGTAATCATCATAGACGACAATCAGTAACACACAAGCCACTGCCACCTGATAGTGTTCTCTTTGCACCGGTGTATCAGGAGGAAAAATTGTTGGAATTGTATCGTAAATTAGCTGATAATACACCTGATGTATCGATTATGAAAGAGAAGCTTATTGAGAAAGCCAAAATGACACTTGAAACACAATCATTGTCAACATCTCATAGACTGGTTCCTTTCTTTCATTTTGATGAATTTGAGGATGTTCATCTGTCCTTTTTGCAACATAATCCGCCTTACACACCATGGAATGCAATCATTGAGACTTACTTTGGTCAATTAACACTCGAGCTACACCTTAAAGTTTACAATTTACTACTTGATTATGAGAAACAAAAAACTGATCATCTACCTTCACCACCGGCAAGACGTGAGAGTATAGTTGATGATCATGATCATTTTATCGAAATAGATGATGATGAATTTCATCCGCGTTTTATTATCACTCAACGGAGTCCAACTTCATCATCTTTTTGATTAGATTTTTGATTTTTCTCTTCTTTCACACTCATGCTCATTCATTCTATATATACAGAGAGTTACACGTTAGATATCCTCAGGAGATGTAAAATGATCCCCTCATTTATGAGTCAAATTTATTCATTGTCTAATAAAAATCGTACAGTTGAACAAATAGCAAAAATGCTATATGTCAATCATCATCTTTCATTTTCAAACTAAATTATCTTTCATCAGATGAATAATCAGGAAGGGAAAGGGGGAAAGGGAAGAGAGAAAGGAAGAAAAAGTGGAAAAATTTAACTGATTTTTCCGAAAACAATAAACATTAACAAATATAAGTAAGTATTTAAACAGATTGATCACGAGTATAGGCCATAAGTTTCGATAGACCATTCCAAAGGGTGATCGATCAATTGTCTGAATATGATTCTCAAAGGTGTATCAGATTCAGTGTGAGATTCGATGGAAAAAATTGAGATTTTTTTTTTCTAATTAATCTATAAAGAAACAATTTAGCAAATGATTCTCCCAAAGAGAGTTGGTTCTGATCTGGGGGAAAAGGATGGATGAATTTTTGCTTCTCCACAATAAATTTCACTGTATAATATGAAGATGCTTTTCGAGGCATTGAGATTCGATTTCAGATTTTCTTTGTCTAATTCATCTAAAAATTGACTTACTGGCTAAATTCACCTATTGACTAGTTTGAATGATATTTTTATTTGACTAGCATAATATTTCCTATTTAGAACGAAATGGAAAAAAGTGAGAATTCTCTCTCCAGACGGTGAGAATCTGAGTACGCCAAGAGATCAATAAGGAAAGTACTTGATGGCATGGAAAACATGCCCCTTCAAAATATCTCTTCAAGCACTTTGATTTGGAGAGAGAGAGAGAGAAAAAAATTCTCAAAGTATTCGACATAAAATTAGCTAAATCCATTCCTTTCTTGTAACATTGAGTGGTACACTTATGACTTGACTACTGGGCTGTTCTTGCTGTCTTGTTTGTATATCTTCAGTTTTCTGAGCAATAACAGGGTCATCTTCAATCCTCTCTGCCGTCACAGATTCTTCTTTCAAAAGGCTTGTGATCTTTTTGGCGAAAATGTTTCTCCTCACGTTTGCATCAAAACTTTGAGCTGTATTTCAAAGGAGAAAAAAAGAAGAAAAAGAAAAAGAAAAAGAAAGAGAATGAGTTCACATCAATACATGTATACTGAAAGAAATAGACAAATTTCCATGAACATGATGTATGAGAAAAACAGAATAAGACATCCATCTATATATATATACATGTCTTCCCCTTACCTGTGGGCAATCCAGGCCTTGGAGATTGATATAGATTGGTTGTGACGGAATCTGATTTACTACTGTCTCCACAGGGCTCAGAATTGACCGATTCGATGCTCCGAGAGAAAGGCATCACTTTACTTCGTGTTGCTTCGATAAGATGTTTCCATCGATTATTGTTACCACGACTTCTCTTTCCCGCCAAACCACGAGCCAATCGAACAAATCGACTTCTTGATGGTGGCTTAGTTTTCATTATAGGTGTACTTCCGGAATCAATTTCATCAAAATCAAATGCATCATCATCAAAACTGGTGGTCGATGGTTCCATGAATGGAAAATTTAAATCAAATCCTTTCATCAATCGTCTCTCTCGCTGTCTACCCTTTCGACCAACCGTACTACTGCTCACTGAACTTTTCTCTCTACCCAGCATTTCAATTAATTCGAATCGTAGTGCAGATATGTCCTGCTTTATTTCATTACAATCATCTTCCGTTACTCCACGTTGTCTTTCCGCTACTCGCTGTTCGTTAGTGATGTATCGTCGAACCAATGATCTCATGACATTTTGATACCGATGATCTCTTTCCGATGCTTGTCGAGCTTTCCTCTGCAATACAAGTGAGGTGTTAAAAGAGAGTGGAAAAAAATAAGGATAAAACTGCCTACATGAATCTCTGTTTTATGTAGATCAATATATATGATGGCTTTGCATGGATTATCATGTACAGAAGATTAACTGTTCTCATACTTTTCTCTCCTCTCTTTCTCTGCTAGCTTTTTTTAAAAGCTGATTTTGACGCGATATGTCGATATTTATCATGATTTGCTGGGGATAGAAAAAAAAGGAAACTTACCCGAATAGTTTTGAGTGCCTCATTTTTGGCAAATCGTGTTTGTGAACAAAATTTCATGAGTATTCTTCGAAATATATAATATAATGACTTTGGTGTAGGAATCACATTGAATGGTGGTGGAACTGTAGCACCGTCTTCAAAATAGCTCATCCATAGCTTGGTTCTTGCGAATTTCCATTCAGTATCAGCCTGGAAATTTTTTTGATAAAATGAGAAAAATTGTGTTGGCAATTAGTTGAACTAATCAAACTTAATTCTTAAGGATTTACATATACAATGCGTAAAGACACCGAATTCGAGCACACCGAATCATGGAAAAACTAAATGAGAAAGAAGGTATCATGCAATAGGAAAGGAATATCATCTGATTGGCTAAGGGGCAATACTAACTAGAACAATTGCGGAAGAATACAGACGAAATTTTCTTTCACAATTCCTCAACTCACTTTCTTATTAGACTTTTTTTTCTACTTTCTAATTTCCACAATTCATTTACTATTCTGCAATGATACCTTTTTCTTCTTCTTCTATTCTTTGTCTCTCTCTTTTTTTCTCTCTCAAATGAAGACAGAAACACTTTCTCTAGACTCATCCGCTTCAGCAGATCATGTAATTCTCACAATCAATTCATTTACTTGAATCTAATGTGTGCTTCAAGCTTACCTGCTCACTTATCTGATGATAAGAGTGATTCATCATGGCAATAAGAAGATTCAATAATACCAACACATTTATAACACAGTAGGATCCAAACATTAAAAGACCCCAGAATCGAGTGTAAGATTGAATGCCTGAAAGGTGAAGATGATTGATGGAGTATGGAATGTGAAAAATTTATATAGACACATACACATCATCATTCTATGTGTGAGTGTGTGTCATCATCAAGAAAAGAGGAAACTGACAACTGTATTGTACAAATGGTTACCTACCTGTAAGTTCAAAGTTTTCCAGACCTACAAGACCAAAGCTTGCCCAAAAAAGTGTTTGTGAAGATTCAAAGAGGCTGAAAATGAAATGGAATGGAAGGGTAAAATTATGCATCCAATGAAAGTCAAAAGAATTGTGAAGAGGAAGACTTGAAAATCTATATTGTCTGCATATATTGAATCGACTTTTCCAGGTGAAAGAATGTCTCTCTCTCTCTTTCTCCATGAGAACATTAGCATTCATTGTGAAGGTTTCAAAGTTTTTCGCTCAAACAGAAGACACCATAGAAAAACGAGAGAGAGAATCTTCAATCCTAGTATTTCATGTTAAAAACTTTTCAAGCTGAGCCATTCCCTCTCTTCTATCCTAATAAAATACACTTGATAGTTTATCTTTCGCCTGAAGGGTTAAGTACCACACACATGATCCTGATTTGGATCAATAGTCCAACCTAACTGTATTTGCGAATCTCAAAGAGGCTTGTGTGTGTATCTAGTTGAATTGGCAAAACCAATTGGTTCAAGTCCAAATGGGTTTTCAACCAGCCGTATCAAATTTAACAGATGATTTAAGATGAAAAAGAGAGGAATAGATCGAAATAGAGAGAGAGAGAGAGAGAGAGAGAGAGAGAGAGAGAGAGAGAGAGATGATTGAAAGAGAATGTTTCATGAGGAACATCGAAACAAAGTTTTGAAACAAATTTTTTCTCCTCCTTCTACTGAATATTGTATCTTTCCACTTGTGTGAATAATAAAACTTTACTTACTTGGCAAATCTTCTCCACGCTGTACATGCCTCAGTTGCTGATTTGTTCGCAAAAGTTTTACTATACGGTGAACTATCAATTATCGGTCCACTGATTTGAATTCTGGAATCATTGGACAGCGTAGCAACTTGTGTACCAGTAAGACACACTCGCTTTTCCATATCAGCATAGTACCACAACAGTTGATTCATACCGCATGCGAATGCAAATAGAACCAGTATATAAACACATATAAATTTTAAAATATCTTCCACCATTCGACCCAAGCTGATTTGAAGTGGACCAAGATGTGGATTAACGGAAAAAATATACACCAAACGTAGTGAGCTGAATATATTTGCTGCAGCAAATAATCCTTCAGCCAATAACATTGGATCAAATTCAGGCCACATTTCTCGTGATAATGCTACACTTCCAGGTCTTAATGCTTTTTCTTCTTCCATCTGAGTAAGGTGATAAAATGATTCAAGAGAGAAAGAGAGAAAGAGAGAAAGAGAGAAAGAGAGAAAGAGAGAGAGAGAGAGAAGAAAAGATCAAGAAACATAGCATTTGAGTGGAAATAATAATTGAATTTATATTCAAAATGATAATATGAAATGAGATTAATCAAGGTTGGTTGAGATGTAGGAACAGGAAGAGAAGAAGAGAGAATAAAATTTTTCCACTGAATCTCAAAATTCATACTATGTAATTTTGCTTGCTGTATAGCTCAATTTGCTCGATAACTTTTGTATAAATGAAATGTTGGATCAAGAAATAAATGGATTGTTTTCTTCTTGATGTCACAGTAGGGAAGCTAGATTTATGACGTCCAAAAGTTTTGCTGTGCTTAACCATTTTGTGTGTACTATATACTTCAACTTTATTATATACACTTGCACCGATAGACTTACTTCTTACTCATTTCTTTCTTACTTAAGCTCTAGTGGAAAATAAATGTATGAACGTATACTCACTTGTAGATAGGCAATAAATCTTAAGGTAAAAGTAGCTACATATAATGAGTTCGTGATTGAGTCCAAAATATTCCACATATCGCCTATATAGTCCATTAATCCAAGTTGATAGAGTTGCTTCACCTCACCCCAAATCAAACCTAATCGAATGAATGAGAAGATATTATTTAGGAAAGAGATAAAAAAACTCTTCCATGAATGACTTTGAGCCCCTTTAGTAAAAAGGGATGAGAATTGCACAAAATTATCATGATTTAGGAGCTAAATCTTTCCCATAAAGCAGCTTGATATAACTGATGAGACAGAAATATAATTCATTCGAGAATTCTGGGAAATTTTCTTCCCCCTATTGTGTGTTACCTCAATAAATTAGTCAAAATTTAAATAAATTCTCTCAAGACTTTGAGAGAGTGAAAATTCTCAGAATCAGCAAGAATTCTTCTAACGAAGAATAATTTTCCAATTGATCGATGATCTTTTTTCATTCTGCTGATGGCAATGATTTAGAATGAGATACTTTTTGGGATCTCTCTCTCTCTCTCTTTCTTTCTTTCTCTCCCACAAACCAATATATACAATATATTTATAGAGTTGAGAGGTTTGATTTAAAGTACCTCTCAAGAGTGTACTAAAGTTCACTTTTTTTCAATCGTTGTGAACACCTTTCACATCGATTATCTGGAAGCTTGTGGAAAGAGAGGGGCAAGTGAAGCGAAGATACAAAGTGGATCAATCTAATGGTTCACTTGGACAATTGGTGAGACATCCTTTTCTGACTGAAAGTGATCGATCAGATGGCTATGTGAGTGTGTTTGCCTGAAGAATAAGATTCAAGATCAATAGTGGATCCTGGATGAATTTGATTGGTCCGCTGATCTGAATGAAATTAGGCTTCTTGCTGGTTCCATCTTCTTCTACTCTTGCCAAATTAAGGGAATTGCTGTACATGTCACTTTCAAGCTGTACTCTTCATCATACACCATCGATGTGGCATTTATTTCTCAATTTTTTCCCATCTCTTTCCGCTTTCTCGAATAAACAAAATTAACCATCAAAGTTAATTTTCTGTTGGGCATATAATTGTTGTTTGTGGAATGTCTATTCATCAACAAAATAGTGGAAGTATTTTTATGATCAGTACAAAAAGAAAAGTTTTCCGATTCTCTAGAAGATCATCATGAAATAGGGAGAGAGAGGACGTTGGACACCAAATAAATCTTGATTTAGTTTTACGTTTCTCTGGGAAAAAGAAGAGTTATATTGTTGGAGAATCAGTTTAAGCAGATGAGTGAATCTAAGTTAATCAGTACTCTCAGGGATCAAGTTTCAGAGGAATTTGATTTTCTCATCACCATATCATTTTCATTATATGCGTTCAAATACACACACACTCATCGTTGAGGCCACATTATGGTTATGATGGTCTGTGAGGAACGATAAAATATATTCTCGACTATCTTACAAGTGGTGAAGAAGAGATAATATTTCGAACTATAGTACAGATGATGATCACCGAGACAATAGCAGCCCATTTAGTTTCTCATGAGAGTGATCAAATTGAACAAAGAGAGAGAGAGAGAGAGAGAGAGAGAGAGAGAAACCATTCAGCAAGATATGACCTGTGTGATCATTCAATGATTTGGAATTGATTTTTTCGAATTGATCAATAAATTTTGTCACAAGCTGGAAGGTAATTTACTCACCTATAACCCAGGCCAATACCATCACTTCGATGAGGGTCGGAGGTGAACCACGTTTGCTGATCTTTTCCGTCGGCAAATCTGATCCAAAAATATCGAAAGCATTTATTTCTATCCGCTGAGAAGCAAGTGCCAAAAGTACTGGAAAGAATTGAAGAAGTAAAAATTAACAAATTAACAAATTACAATGAAATATGGGTTTTATCATTTTTCTTATGAATTTTTTGAGAGATTCCAAGAAAAATATCTCTCTCTCTCTCTCTCTCTCTCTCTCTCTCTCTCTCCCTCTCTCTCTGTCTCTCTCTCTCTCTCTCTCTCTCTCTCTC
>QZCP01000303.1:0-27531 GCA_003956705.1 Brevipalpus yothersi
GGATAGAGGCTGAGGTCCCGTCATTAGGATGGTTGATGTTCGCTCCATTCAGAATGATTCAGAGTCAGACTCATATTTCCGTGACTAAGCTCTGAATCCCGATCTAGGTGTTGCAGAAATTGCCTATAGGTCGGTGGTCAGCAAAGTCCAACCCATCCTCCGCGTGGTGCTGACTGGTTAACACTAACTGGGCAATGGCAATTTAACAACTTTCGGTAGGTAAACGCGATAAATAACAGAAGCAACATGTATTCTATGTTTTAAATAGTTTATTGAAGTGGAGAGAAGCTCAGATTTAATTTCCTCCTCCCTGACCATACCATGTACCACTATTTTGGATGTTATTTCTGAAAAGAAACATTTTATGAGGCTATGCAAAAAAGTAGTCATGGAAAACTCACATCACCACTGTCTTATTGAAGACATGATTTCTTCCCCATCTTGGAATGACTCGTGATCCTCTCTGCCTTGGGAAAAATCTACGTCGTTTTTTGCGGTGACCGTATCCTCCATTCCTTTTCCGGACCACAGGTTCACGGTCAGGCGAGGGTACAGCATTAGGCTGTTTGCTTGTTCCTGGCTGTGGCTGTTCTGCTAAATGCTCTTCGAGCTCAACAAGGGATGGAAAATTATCTTGGCCAGGTGGAGGCATCTCGGATTCGGTGGATGGAAGTTGACTGAAGTTGGTATCTGGCTTTCTTTGATCCATTTGAAAACAAATAAATTAGAAGATCTGATTTTTAAACTTCTTAAAACCTTCACTTTTATATGACGGAAGCCAAAATGAAACTGAGCAAGAACCTACAAATAGTGCCTCTCATTGAAGCCAGAGGCTGGCGCATGCCAGCTTTCAAACAGTGAGCTAGCTCACTAGTGGCTCCGTCTTTGCTCCCCAATAATCGTTTGTGAGCTAATATTTGATGTTTCTTGAAGAGCAATCTCCTTGAACTATCATTCAGATTGTTTTGGATGAAGGTCAAAAGCTTAATGGCGTAATCTAACTGATTTGCTATTTTTGACTTCCCTTTACCAAAAATCAAGATTTTCTCTCATAACTCAAAAACGCACAGATTTGTAGAGTTGAAACATTGTATGAATTGTTATCACTATCACTCCTATAGATCCTGCAACTTTGGTGATGGGGTCATCCCTCTTTCCTGAGATAAAGTCCCTTGAATGTTTGAAGATATGATCTTCGGAGATTCCAGCATTGAAGCTCTGAAAATGCTCGAATCTTATCTTCTTTTCTATCGAAGATCTTAAAAAAGTGTGTGCTATCAGAAAAATTGAGTTTTGAAAAAATTGGATGGAGTTGAGATATTCTGAGAGTCAAATAAGGCATCGAGAGATAGGCTCCTATATCTCAAGAACGAAGAGAGCTAGCGAGTTGAAAGCTCCACCGTTGTGTTCCTTATCAAAATATAGATAAGATAAGATAAGTTCCGGGAAAATCTGAGCTAGGGCCGAAAACGACCGTTTTTGGCTACTGTTCTTTGTCATGATTTTCTAACCCAATTCCAGAATTATCACGATCAGTGTACGAGGACATTGTGTCTAGCACCTCTACTCCATTCAATTGGAGTTCGTATGGGCTCAGACCTAGAGAAAGCATATCAGAGCCTCCATGAACGAGGACTCGCTTATTCTTGAAGATCGTCAACAAGTTCTCCTTGACTCTCTGTGGAGGATTCCCTCTAATCATCTCTTGTTCTTGCACCCCGAAGATAGGTGTACATGTTTGCTTGGTTTTGGGGTCAAGTCTTATCGTGTCAAAGTAGATGGTTTGAATCCAAAAGGTTCCATTCACATATCCTGCAACATGAACATTTGCTCCACCTCCTTCCGTATCAACCGCTAACGTTGGTTTCTTATCATTCTTGGGCCCAATTGGCTTCATCATATTTAACCATTCATAATATATTTTTCCTGGTGCTCTCCACCATGGCTTAGAATCGATATCCCTCAGAAAGGCTCTTTTCCACATTCTATCATCATCCCATGAAACTCTAGTTTCTCCCAGTCAAATCAGTTCATGTCGTCTCAAAGGTCGATCAGGACACTGTAGCTTGTAATGACCAGCCTGTCGACAACATCCACAACGATGACACGTTTTTCTCGTATGTCCCTCTTCATAGCAGATAGTGCAGTGATTTTCAGGTAATTCTCTCCAATACTTCGGTCTTGGAATTCGTTCATTCCACCTTTTGCGAACAAAGCTTAGGGCTTCGATGCCATCGTTCAGCTTATTTTGATCTCCTCCTACCACTGTGATCTTAGTATACATGCTCTGCTCTCGGTTGGTTGTTCGGATGTCTTTATTGGCTAGAGCTCTCCGTTCCTCATAATCGGTCCGATCAGGTTTCAGTTTCTTCATTGGAACAGGTCCACCAAAGCTATGCGCGAAACGGAATTGATCTCTGCTTTTTATCAGGAAGCACCTCAATCCTCCGGGTTCATTAACTGCCTCCATGGGCTCATCCGGCTCATAATCAGGTTCGAAGTTCATTTCATTTTGCCAGTCCATTCTGTGAATTGAATAGAATTCTTATTGATAACACAACTTTGATCTTTTAAACATCAATTATTTTTTTTGACAGCATGTTGTTCAGTTTTTTTTGCTTTACAACACATATTATTATCTTTTATTATCATTGTTTTATATACAGGGTGTCCCAGAGTAATATAGCGCATTTTGAACTTCAATAACTTTTGAATGGAATGGGATATCTTGATAATTCTTTCTGTTTCTTGAAGGGAAAATGTGTAAGTTTTGTATGGCAAATAATTTGAATGGATTCCAAAACTGATAAGCATAGATGAGGGGTCATGAAACCAAAAAAGTAGGTTTTTTGCGATGCGTAAGAAAGTGGGAGGAGCTATCGAAAAAATAAGGTCATTTTTGACTTTCTCATCAAAAATTACGTCTAGCGAAATTCATTTGATAGTGATTAGATAACAAAAAATTTAGCGTTAAACTCCTCTCCTCAGCTTATTATGGAGACTCCGAACAAATAGTACTGTAATCTGACAACTCGAAATAACTTTCTGACTCTAATCAAACTGATTTTCATTTTGCTGGTCAGAGATCCATCGAATCAAACTCATAAGAACGACAATTCTTTCTCAACAGCTAGTTTCATTTTATCTCAATCTTTGACCTCTCGTTAAACTTATTCCATTGACCTCAGAAGCAAGCCTCTAATCAGGAAAAGCTAATAAGATTTCTCTTTTGATGAGAATTCTCATCAATTTCTCCTGGACCGACAAGTTATGCTGATAGCAAAGGACCCATGTGAGGAGTCAGCCTGCTCAATACTCTGATTTCTCCAATCTAAAAACACCGCGAGAGGATTTGTGGAGTGTTGGATGATAAGAATGAGTTGCTTGAGTCGCTTTGTTCTCAGGGAACCAGGCAGCGAGTCCTGAAATCCACCCAGCACTCGCCCTACCAGGAGGGAGGAAAAGTGAAATCATGAATTTCAGAAGTTCTAGCTCTGATCGGGAGTTCTCAGGCAAACTAAGCCTGAATTGTGCTTCCTGAGCTATTTCAGTCATCCAGTGAGTGCTGAGAAACACTTCATTGTGGTGATGAGTGATCGGAAAATGTTATTTTAGTCCCTTATTTGTTATCTAATCACTATCAAATGATTTTGCTAGACGTAATTTTTGATTGGAAAGTCAAAAATGACCTTATTCTTTCAATAGCTCCTCCCATTTTCTTACGCATCGCAAAAAACCTACTTTTTTGGTTTCATGACCCCTTATCTATGCTTATCAGTTTTGGAATCCATTTAAAACATTTGCCATACAAAACTTACACATTTTTCCTACAAGAAACAGAAAGAATTATCAAGATATCCCATTCCATTCAAAAGTTATTGAAGTTCAAAATGCGCTATATTACTCTGGGACACCCTGTATATTTTTTTTTATTTTGTTTTCATCTTGTTCTGTTGTCTGCATCTTGTTCCTTTTACTAGGACAAGAATATTAGCATCATTCGTTGGCATTTGATGACCCTTCACTGGGGCTCATCTTGCCTATACTCATCTAATATCGTTTAGACTTGAGTTTATGCAAATCGACCATCGAGATTGGTTCAATCTCATAATCATCTTCATCAGATTCAGTTACGATATTGATGACATAAGGTCGTGGTCGAGTCCTTTTTTCTCGCTGTTTCACGATATTCACTACTTGACTCGTGCCTCGTATTACTCGAAATTTGATCCTGCAACACCATGAATAACAGGCACAGAGTATCAGAATGATGAGGATCATCGAAAGAGGCCAGAACAGTAAGGCTTGCATTCCT
Organism: Brevipalpus yothersi; assembly: GCA_003956705.1. NCBI lineage: Eukaryota > Metazoa > Arthropoda > Arachnida > Trombidiformes > Tenuipalpidae > Brevipalpus > Brevipalpus yothersi. The sequence goes on from QZCP01000303.1 coordinate 4,316, forward strand.
ACAGGTATATAACTGGCTGATTGACGGATAATTTTCGGTATCGTATAGTTGTCAATCTGCTGAAACTCGATTTTCTTATAGTAAATAGCCGCTGGTATTTGGATATCAATAATGTTAACCCATTCCCGGCCGATTCCTCTTGCTTTCGAGAGTGTTATGAAGTAGAAGAAATTAGTACTTTCTCGAATGCTGGAAGGACATGTCCAGAAATGGCCCATTTTCGATTTTGAAAACTTTATTCGAACTTAGATGAACCTTTGACGAGGATTACGAATATCAGGTCGAAAATTATGCCAGATGAAGTAAATTTGAGATGTGCAGAAAATGGTGTTACGACCAAATAGTGATAACACTTTTTTATCTTTCATCGGAAGTGAGATAAGATAAGCCATATCTCATGTCCCGGAAATTAGGAGAAGTTGGTCGAAATGAGCCTCTTTACTCATAACTAAAGAATATCTCAGGAATGATAGCTAAAAATCCTGAACTGATAACATTTTCTTATCTTTCATCAAAAGTAGAATAAGATAAGGTATGACTCAGTCATTGACCGATAAAAAGATGATAAATATGCAAAAAAATGGTGTTACGATCGAGAAGTGATAACACTTCTTTATCTCACATCGGAAGTGAGATAAGATAAGCCATATCTCATGTCCCGTAAATTGGAAAAAGTTGGTCAAAAAAGCTTTTTTTGGTATTTCTCGGAGGTAAAGCTTTGATATCGAGAACTGGTAGGATAATTTCAATTCTATTATTAATAGATCACCAGAGCCCTGTCAGTGTTAAACAGTCACCACCACGTGAAGGTGGGAACGGATTTTGACTGACCTCAGACAGTTTCTTAGAGGGGTTGTCCTGCCACTTGCCTATTGTTCATGGCATTCTCACTCTGAAGCCCCTCTCATGGAGAAGCTCAAGCCCACTTTCCTGCTCAGAAGGGCTCAATCCCTTTTCAATTCTAATTGGAACTAGAATTTCTTGGGCACCCTCTTGCTGCCTGATTGCTTTGGCTTCAAGAAATTCTGCCTCCTCTCTCTTTTCCTCGGCCTTTCATCTTTATCTACCACATAAAGCTTGCCCTTCTGGTCATGAAGGCCAAGATGCCTACCAAAATTCCTAACGGCTCTCGTTCCCGACTGTCGAGGCAGTTTTTCCCTCGCTTTCTCCCTCTTCGGATTTATTCCCGAAGCTCTCGATCAAGATTTTCAGGGGAAAAATCAGAGGGATTAGCAAGCATTCGATGAAATCATGAGTGTTCCCCATCTTGATCAAATTTCAATCTCTTTTTTTCCAGATTACCAACAACTATTGGCCCATTTTCTATCATCACTCATTTTATAATTCACTTGTTTATCGCTTCTCATGTACAATTTTACATTTTTAATATACTCAATTCAGTCTCACAATAATACTCAAACTTCAAAAAGAAATCATGTGTATAATTCATTCACTAACGTGATGAAGAAAACATAACCGAAGAATTGATGGTGGGAAAGCAATCGAACTTGTTGAAATATGACCTGCAACTAGCCATCTCCATCGGGTATCATAGACATGAGAAATAGTTCTTTCATTCAGCCTTATTGGCTCTGTAGATTCAATCGATATGTCAAGAAAAATAGAATTTTCCAAAAATTGTCGCTTTTTGCAGTTAAAACTCGACGCAAAGTATGCCAATGAATCATCCATAAAGAATCTAACCTGAAATCATCGATTTCATGAGTTTATCAGTGAAAATCGGCGATTTTGGACACTTTTCATGCTGAACTTTGAACCTGAAAAACTCGTCGACCTTTGACCTAAGCAGCCCGAAATTGGTATCATAATGATTTGTAGATGATGCACTTTCAGAATATATAACTATTATTGGAATCGGACATGGGCCAAAAACGCCCCTTTTCTGGACATGTCCTTTGTTTGGGGAAGCATTTCAAACACATAGGGTGGACATTCGATGGTGATGCCCTCGTACGTGAGCTTATTGCCATAACATTGTATGTAATACACTCCTCGAACCCATCGAACATCTTTCTCAGCAGGGAAACTTTCATTCATAAGCTTGCATTCCATTACTTTGTACACAGACGAGGAGTTGTCTGGTATCGTGTTGTTACATAGTTTCGTTGGCGGCATGGGAACGTTATCTCCACTTACTTCGTCTGCTAACAGAGGACAGACATTAGAGCTATTCTTTTCCAAGAAGAAGTATAATGGGCCATCATATCTCATTCTACAAACGTGAGTATCATTCACTTGATACGTGTTGAAAGGTTTTGCTTCTATAACCTTCCTACTTTCATCCATCAGGTGAGCAAAGAAACTAGCAGTGAAGTTTTGATATTCTCCTTCATCTTTTACAGAGCAAGAGAATTCTGTAATTTTGTCCATAGGGCAATGTCCATATCCTGTGCATATTTCATCGATTCCTAGTCCATAGAAAAATTTAGATCCAACAGTCTTTCCATCTTTTTGCTCCTTGGTTGTTCCGTAGAACTTCCGTCCAGCAGCTTTCAATTCACTTGATATAATTGAATTGAAATAGGTGTATCGAGGTATCAGCGTCAACAGCATGCTCACAGTAGCATTCAACCGTTGCATGTCCATGGCAAGATTTTCAATTTGTTGTTGATTTGATCGAACAAAATTTTGAAGCTGCTGATGACTTTTTCCTACATCTTCTATCATTTGTGTTAGCACATCAAAATTGGCATCAACTTTCCGATTTATTTCATTCACTTGAGTATTCAGCTTTATCGTGAAATAGGAATTGGTTGCGGTTGCAACCAATATTCCACCGACAGTAAGTACTCCCAATACGGCTAGAGTGCCTTTTTTCCCTCTACTGTGCTCGTACGAGCAAACTTCATTCAGTGGCTTGATGTATTCTATATCATAAATTTTCTTGCATTCCTTGAGAGTAAAGTTCAAGTAATAGTTCAAATCCAAGTGAACGTCATTTGCGCTCTGTCGTTTGACTTTGGTTTCTGGTCGGATGTTTCGATTATAGTTTTGTAAGCTAGTGAAATACATCTTGGTTAGGCTCCTGAGCCGCCGTCCAGATTTGGCCCAGCAGGTGACTGCTGTATCATTTCTTATGACAAATTGTTCTGACGCAACATTGCAAAGTGACCCTGTAGGTTCTATTCCTCGAATGAAGTTGAAATCTTTCAGCTTTGGTACTTCATCCCCAAAACTTATTGCTATTCCAAGTTTGGCATATTCTTCATCATCAGTATTCGTCCAGGGATAACGACCATTAGGTAGAGGGTGAATTGTATGGTAGGGTGCTGAAGCTCTGCAAGTAAATTCTACTGTCGTATTCTCCACTTTGAATTCCGTTTGATTGTTCATACAGATGTGTGGTTCTCCAAATATCCGGGTGCAATTGGCTCGATACTCATTTTCCATTTTTTCTCGGACAGTTTCCTCACAAGGTCTCATGGTTTCTAAATATGGTATTTCTTGAAGGCTTCGCCAACCACAATATCGACTAACATCCATGTAGATGTTCAGGTAGTGTTCAGATTTAAGCAGGTGACATCGAACCTCAAAAAGCTTATCATAATATTGATCAATATTTTGGGATCTTCTACAATGGTTATCGAAACTGCCACACTTATCCAGACCACTATATTTTGCCCATCTGATTCTTACAGATGAAATGTGACGAGATTCATGATATCAAAGCGTTTCCTCAAAAAACTTAGGCAACGTTACCTCAACAGTCTGGTCAAACTTTTGATTCCAATATTCTAGCTCGTATATTCCTTTTTCAGCAGTTTTCTTGTTCACAACTGGGGTAGGAGGTGTTGAAATGTTTCTACGGGTTGGTGAAGGTATAACGGAAGAATTTGGTCTCAAACAAGGAGAGACAATCTTCAGCATCATATTAACTTGTTTCAATCCTTTGGTCGCTTTCATTTCCAATTCTTCCCACTGGATTGGAGTGACAGGGTTGAGGGCCACCTTGACTACCGTCAAGATACTTATCAACGCCAATAGAGTCTTCAATAGGCTATTTTCCGTGTCTGGCTTGTCTTTGTACTTTTCCCGTACAGCTCGTCTTGAAGCTTTTGTTCCACGCGTCCAATTCTTCTGTTTTCCCCGACGTGTCTTGGTCTTCTTCTTTTTCTTTCCTGATACCGAACCATCACCCTCGTCTGTATCAAAGTCAGAGTTTTGTATTTGTCGCTCTCTTTCTTTTTCCTTGATTTCAGGCCTAGAAGATTCTTCTCCTGTGTCCTCAGAGGTAGTTTCTCTTTCCGTTGTATCAGTGTCAGTAGTTGCATCGTGACCTTTTCTCTCATTTTTGTTCTGACTTATTTTGGAGGGGAAATATTTCGCAACGCGTTTCGGTCCCAATAATTCTTTCATTTCATCTTGAGTCCTAATCTTCTGCAGCTTATCTTTGGTATCCTGATCGATTTCATTTGGAATCTCGTACAAGTCATCAAATGTGAGGAAATATTGGGACTCATACTTCTTAGTAGGATTTACTTTTTTCTTGAATCTCTTCGATAATTCTTCCCAATATTGTTGTGCCTCTTTCTGAGTCGCCATTCCAGGAATTTTGAATCCCACTTTCTCTTCTTATCCTTTTTGATATTCCTCATCCTGCGCGTCCAGGATTCACTCTTCAACTAATGTCAAAGGTTTCCCATCATTAGGAGTCTTTTTCTTGTCCAACTTCTCAGTTGGCTCTCTTCGTTGAGGTTGTTTCTTGTTTCCTACTTTCTTCTTGTTCCGGAGCTCTCTCTCTTTTGTCTTAGCTGACCTCCGGGTTGTTGATTTGGTCAGTTTTTCATCTGTACTACAACTACTGGATTCACTCCACTTGTATCAGATTGGCTTGAATGGAGGTGTAGAAGTTCCCCCCACTTCCGTTTCTTCTTTAATTCTTCCTTCATCCTATTATGTTCTTTTAGGATTTTCATCATTTTCTCATATTGCGTTTCATCATTCTCTTTCTGACTTGGGTTTATTTCTTTGCTTGGCCCTGGAGATCTTTGCTAAACCATTGTCCACTCGATAGGACTTGCTTCAGGTTCTGGTTGCTCCAAGAACGAAGTTCTCCTTTCTGCTGTCGTGGTCATTGCATTTGATTCCTCGAGTACGGGTTGGACAGGCGGTTCAGCAGTCTTGTCATTCTCCTCTGGTTCGGTGAAGGCTTCTATATCATTGCCCAACAGAGTTGTGTCTTCTTCTTCCTGCTTATCTCCTCGTGTTTCTTCAGGATCTTCTTGCATGTCATCAACTTCGATATCTCCTCCTGGCCTGGTTTTGTATCGTTTCAGGCGATCAACATGGTAGGTTTTGGTTTTATCTCCAACTTTTATCTCATAAGTTGTCTCTCCGATTACCCCGTCTATTTTGTACGGCCCTGAATATTTCGGTGATAGCTTTCCGGTTATTGTGGGTGGATCGATTAAAACCAGATCACCGATTTTAAATTTTTCCAGCTTCTTATTCATGTTGTGTGCCAAAGCTTGGTCAGCTTTGCTTTGTAACGCATATGTAGCTGCCATATCACGTATCAGTGGCCACTGTTCTGTGATGAAATCACGATATCGCTCCAGATCTTTTGGGTTTGAAACACCTTGTTCATCATCCATTGTCTTTTTCTCAAATCTGAGATCAACGGGCAAGGTAGGATGTCTTCCATAAAGCGAGAAGAATGGTGAGGCTTTAGTTGACTTATTTATACTGGTGTTATAAGCGAATTGTATCAGGGGCAGTATGAGATTCCATTTCTTCTGATTCTTTGTGTAATGTTTAAGCATGTTTTCTAGGGTTTGATTCGTCTTTTCTACCATTCCTGACGTTCGAGGATGATAGGCACTTGCGAATTCCCAAGGAGATCCCATAAATTTAGTTGTCTCTTGTACGAGCCACGAGAGAAAGTTCCTCCCTTGATTACTTTGTATTATTTTGGGGCAACCATGACGAGCAATTATATTCTCTATGAGGAATCTTGTAGTGAGGCCAGATTGAAAGTTTTCCACAGCCCTAATCTCTGCCCATCTAGTGAAATAATCGGTTGCTACAAGAATAAACCGATAGTTGGCAACTCGAGGCAGTGGGCCAACAACATCTATTCCAATACGTTGAAAAGGCTGATTTACGTTAATAGACTGTAGTGGCGCTACCAGTTTGAAATTCTTCTTGAACTTCTGACATGAATCGCACGAGGCCACATACATATTGATATCTGTAACCATTCCTGGCCAGGAGTACTTGGTCATTATTATCTGATGAGTTCTCTGAGCATTAGGGTGTCCAGACAGCATTTCATCATGATAAGCCCGTAGTACATCTTTATCATCTTTCTGGGGAGCATAATGTTGTACTCTTCATAATTTGGTGGTCTAACCAAGCGATAGAGTATTCCTTCATGTATTTTATATTTTGAAAGTCTTTTCCTTTCTTCTTTTGACAAGGCTTCAAGTATTCCCATTTTATAGATGATAGCGTTTTCAAGTCTTCTCTCTGGCTTTTCTTGAGATCATCCTCTTCTTCCACTATTAGCATACACAGATTTGTCAGGTAATTGTCTTGGTCATCCAATTCATCAATTTCTCGATCTTTTCTGTCGATATCCTTCACTGGATATCTCGACAAAGCATAACATCGTGATGGTGTTCTCCTGACTTATACACAATACGGAAGGTGTACCGTTGAAGCTCTAGTAGGTATCTCATCAATCTTGGAGGCAGATCTTTCTTGCTTGTCAAGAAGCAAAGTGAACAGTGATCAGTCACCACTTCAAAATAGATTTCATCTAAATAGGCGCGTAACTTTTTTATTGTTCTCTCACTCTGGACTCTACGTCCTTTGCCACTTTGTACAGAATTATGCTCAAAAACTACCAGCTCGATTTGTATCAAACTTCTCACAATAGCTTGATATACTGTGTAGAAGTGCATATCCTAAGAATATCCAAAAATATCGAGGGATTCTAAAGTGACAGGCATAAGTGATTCTTTCTTCGAATCGTTTCTTCTCAGAAACTGTTCATGCAATTGGCAAGAAATTCGCTTAGAATGATGCGACAAATGATTCAATATGGTGCATCGAATTTCGGATGAATTGGAGGTTGTTAAGTAGGAAAAAAGTCCCATCAAGTATATCGTGTACTCTTCGTTCACAAGTGTAATCTTCAGACCTTCAGTCTTTGCTGTCCTGCTCATTCTCGATGAAAATGCTCGAAATCAAGGCACAAGTAAGTTTGGAATCACAGTTTCCATCATTGTGATGGCAGATAGAGGAGAAGCTCAGCCACAGCAACGGAGAAGTCATCTACTTGCTGGCCATGAACTCATAATGAGCATATACACGCCAATATTCTGATGCATCTAATAAATTCTCTCAGTATTGGGACACTCGATTTAGGTGCCATAAGGGAAGCTGTGAGTGAACACTGTCACAAACCACTGTCAAAATCACTTTCATAACAATTCACTAAAGGATTTTGATAGCATTGAGTGAAAGACAGTTAAATAAAGTGCAATGTTGAAACGGGGCATTTTATCCGGTGTCGCTTTATAGGGGGAGTCCGAAAAATTATACTTTTTAGGAAATCTATTTATTCAGAATTTATTAGTATGGGCTTGAGTTCAGCTTCCTCCCATTTCTCATTGATCATAGGCTCCAGCTCTTTTCTAATCGCGCATACTGGAGTTCCACGCTCCTTTGGCCAGCTATTCCTATGTGTCTTTAGATCTGAGATTCCTACAGGAAGAAGAACACAGGTACAGTATGGTCATCGATACTGCCTCGTACCATGTGTTAACCTCCTATGTTTTGTCTCTTTCCGAGGTTCATCAATGGTAGGATATTTCATGGCATCTTCATGAGAAAATTCCTTCAATATAGCTCCACCAGGATTCACATCCTACATGGGTATATGATATTTTCCAAGAAATGATCCAATGACCTCAACTTCCCCATCCTCAAGCCTCACGAATCCATAAATCTTAGCGGCCAATCAGTATCATCATCGCGTACCCTGACAGTTTGCTCCTCGAGTGAAAATAAATAAAAAAGAAGATTGGCGAAAAAAATACTCATCAACAAGAGCTCAGAATGAATCATAATAGAAGCAATGCAAACTTTCCCTTACTCTCTCAATTATAGTGGTATCCACTCTCTTGCTCAGAGCTCGTGGATTGCTACTCCGCTGATCTGGCATTCGTTTAACAGAGGCAACTCTGAGAGGAGAATAAGTTTTACCATCTATGGTTTCAGTTATTTTCGTTTTTGCCATTGTGATGTCCGAAGAATAAATGAGATCACAAAAAAAGTCTCGGGCTCATATACTCTTCCCATCGAAGATGACCCATGACCTATCTCCCATTGGAGACTGGTCAGATCAAGTGATCCTGACTCATATCATATTAGTGATCGTCACTCGAGGGCTCAATCCTTATCTCAAATAATATAACTCATTGTCGGTTGCCAAAATAAGTGACTCATTCCTTTTCTGAAAATTTGATAGCTCGCTCAGATAGTCCGCTGACAGCGGCAACTAGTAGCATAGACAATTGCCAGACATTCTTTATCTCCGATGTGATAGTTCAGCTGCGCTCCATTTAGAAGTCGACTCAAGTAGCATATAGGATGCCAATCGCTGTCAACTTTCTGCAGTAATATTGCACCTATTCCATGATTACTAGCATCTGTTCTTAGTTGAGTTTCTCTAGTGGAATCATGTTCATATTCGATGCACCATGTACATTAGGATCTCCAGTTGTCCCAGCATTATTGGTGTGTAAATTCATATCAGTTGTGAGAGTTTCGATCATCTTCATAAGGGCTTCATTGCTATTGCCATTTTCCTTTTGCGCTTCTTTTTTCTCCCTTGCAGCACGCTCTGCCTTTTGAGCTGCAATAACCAATTCAGCAATGGTATGGGGGTTCATGACAGCGATGTTCTCCTTCAGGTTCGGATCCAGCCCTTCGCGAATGAAGAAAAGCTTGGTTGCTTCATCCATGTTAGTGTCAAATCTTTCGCACATATCTTTCATTCGAAAAATGTACGAATAAGTGGGTTCATCTCGTTGCTGCTTATTTCTCATCATTTTTCTGAAAAACTCGGTTGTGTAGTCTTGCGATACCATAGTTCTTAGCATTTCTGTTTTGACCTTTTGATAAGTATCAAGTTGTCTACTAGGACCAATATTAGCTTTCATCGCTTTATACCAGAACTTAGCTCCATCTTTCAAGTGTGTCGGTGAAGCCCGAAAATCAGGTCACCATATAGGTAGGGAGAGAAGGAGAACTTCAGGCAACAGCCGGAAACTTTCTCGCCATGTTGGCACTTACCAGTTCTCCTCTCTCCCCGATGGTTGTTCTGTCTGCAAACATGAATCGGAATAAATTAGTCAAAAACCCAAAAAGTTTATGATTTAAACCCTTGCATTTGGTTCCCCTGAACGTGATTTATTGTGTCGATGGTGAGGACATTGGTTTAATTACAACATTAAAAGATAAGTATTTTTTTTATTCTTTCCTCACCATCGGCACAATGGTGTTTCTATTTTTCTCTCTTTCTCTCTCTCTCTTTCTCTGTTGATCAGTTTTTTGTTCCTTTTTTTCTGTAACTATTCTTACTGTTTCCTATTATTTTGCTGGGTAAAATCAAAGAATCACTGTCTCTGATATTACACACACACACACACTCAAACACACACACACCACCAACAACAACCACCGCCACCATCCCTATTATTACTACTACTACTACTACACTGAAGATATACTGTTTCATTTTTAGTATTTATCGTGTGTGGTTATCTTCAACATCATCCTTCTTTTCTCTCTCTTCTCATCGCCCTCTGATTGCTCGGTGTCTTCTCAACTCTTCTATTCTTCGACCACTAACTACTACTGAATACATCACTACTACTACACTATTCTCTCTGTTTGGTGTGTATGTATGTGTCTGTATATAACAACTCGCATGAAAAAAAAGGACCGATGAAGCGATTATTTTTCAATCCTTACCTCACCAAAGGAGAGATGATGATGATGATTATTTGATTATAAAGAACAGTAGCCAAAAATGGCGATTTTCGGCCCCAGCCTGGAATAGTCAGACTCTTCTCTTTTCTTATCTATTCTTTGATGAAAACACGATGGTGATGTTTTCAAGGCTCTATCTTCAACCGTTCTAGAGATATGAGTGCCAACGTTTTTGAACCTTGTTTCACCCTTGAGAAGCTCAACTTCTCCTGATCTCAATGAAATTGAGTTTTTTCGGGAGGTCAATGTTGGTTCTATTTCATAAAGATACTCAGCATCAGATCAAACACCTTCTCGATACGATTAGAATGAGAAAATCGTTCTAGCTCCGAAATACCATATCTCTAGAAAAAGGCTTTACCCCCCAAACCAAACTTGCACATCATGATGAACCACTGATAAATGAGATGTTGGTGGAGTTTAATCTCCCTAATCAGGGAACTTTTTGAGATATTGTAAAAAAACCGTTTCTCACCCAATACAGAGCTAAGGTTCCGTCATAGGGATGGTTGATGTTTGCTGATTATGAGCTGGAGTTCCATCCTTAGGATGATGGTGCTTGCTCCCTTTTTAGAATAAGAGTCTTGGCAATACTATCATGTATCCCAGACTCTAATCCCGATCAATGACGGATCAAATTCATCATGGCTGGGTGGTTAGCAAAGTCCAACACAACCTCCGCGTGGTGATAACTGGGTTACTCTAACTGGGCAATGGCATTGGCAGAATGGACTTCCATCAACTCTAGCCAGAATGAAACTGAGCAAGAACTTATGAACCAAACCACTCATATAGAGTGTTGAGTTTCAAATAGGAAATAACAATCAGGGAGCAGAAGCAATCAGCAGGCCTGTTAGCATTTTCTTCCCGTGAATAGCATGCGTAACTCGTTTATTATTACAGTAGTCTGTAGTCTATTATTTATGAGGCAAGCCCTGAAGCTATCCGTTAAACTCTCAAATTGATGCTTAACATGCTTTGATCGTGAAAAATTAAAATTAAAAGATTTGAGTGATCCGAATTTGGCGGAAAATTGAGGCGTTTACTCTGTACTTCAATGATATAAGAGTAGCAACTGTTACGAAATAAAACAAAGTTGTTTTGATCAATGTTAATGGTGTAAATGCTTACTGATATGGTCACTTGAGTGATTATCATGTTTTATATAATCATTATTTGACTTAGAAGTTTTTCACTTGTACCTTGTTTGCCGCTTTTTGTCACGAAATTTTTGAGTTAGTTTCTCTCTTGTTTGCAGAGTGGAATGCTTTTTCAGCCTCAAAATAAAAACTTTCTCAGCTGGAATCGTAATGAATATTCTCTTGGAGCCATTTATCATTGATAAAGTTTTTGACTTTCTCAGTGTAGTCGAACTTGATAAGTGTCGGTATGTCTGTCGTTTATGGGAGGATTTTGCCCTCAAAAAACTTAGAAAGTGTCCACCGATTGATGGGATTCGACTCATTCTCAAACGTGAAGTTTGGAGATCAATAACAGGTGAGTGTTGAGATATTATCCATCCATCCAAGCAGAATTTCACATATTTCATGTATTGTTACTCATAATTTTCCATTGAAATGCTATCTCTCCGTTCAAGAGTTCATTCACTTCCAATATGGGAGATTCAGTTAGCTTGGATCGAAATTTTATTTCGCTCAAAGTCAATCATATTAGAGAGTATTAATCCAATATTTTATCTTTTTAGATGAAAATCGAGGTAGGAATTTCAAAATGAATCCACTTTCATGGATATAAACAGGTTGATATCTCTCCATGCTCTGTAGAAGGTACCGAAGAGGCTCGTCGTCAGGTTAAGGAGCTTGAAACAGAAAATCGGAGTATGAACAATATGGTAATCTTCAAAGATAAGGATATAGAGAACTTGGATGGAGCCCATCTTTACTATTGGTATATTTTGAAGGGATCAACTTCATGCATGCTGCCAAAGTATAAAGTTGACGATGTTGTGCAAGGCTTTCTATCTGATAAGGCACGATGTTTCCCAGCGTTATCATTCGTACTCTGTCGCAAGGAATTCAGACATATTCTGAAGTATATCCCTTCAACTTTTCCAGCAGTTGTCCTGAGACAGGGTCCGATGATTTTTTACCATAGATCACCGCGCTTTACAATCAATATTGAAAGTGAAACGACACTAGATCTCATAAAAAACAACTATCCTGCACTATATAGAGAGGATCTCACTGCTTTCACCTATTTTGAGGGTTTCCATATCAATCAATTCATCGAAGGAGTCAAGATAACAATCACCAATTGGTCAGATCCGAATAGTGAGAGACCAAATGTAGCTGACTTGGAGTTCCCCGTCAAATCTGTTCTACATCTCACTACAGTTTATACTTATGAATTCCCGTGTGTTAGTGAAGAAACGAACAGTATTATGGAATTTTTTGCAGACACAGAGTCAATCTTCACCGGTGGAGCTATTGAGCCAGGATATGATGAAGAGTGTCCAAAGATACTCTCGATTGACCAAAGCAGAGGAAAAATCTGGAAGTCCCCAAGTGTTACCATAACATTCTCCGGAAAAATGTGAGGGCTGCAATTTTTGAATTCGACCTCGGGCGAGATTTCGAAGAGGAGCTCAACTCTTCCATACTTAATCACGATTTCAAGGTTGACCGAGCGATTGGGTTTCTTCTTGATATGACTTACTGGAATAGTGGTTCTCCATCTGATGCCCATTACACGGTTTCGAAAGTTCTTCCTAATATTACTCTGATTGACATTGGAGTCAGACACTTTTTTCATCCTTCCGGGTCAGAGGTGATTTTGAACTTGATTGAATTTTGACCCTAGCAAATTGAGCCAATAATAACTGTTTCATCTAATACTCCAGGAGATATGCTGAACATTATGAATCTAAATTGATTAAAATTATTTAGCCAATACTGGTGAATGGTGGTTTTTCCCATCTAGACAGGGCTGAATATCCAGAATAATTGAATTCAGCTGTGAGAGATATCATGAGCTGAATAGGAATCCCAAATCTTGAAATGATCTCCTGAGGTTTCTAAGGAGATAGTGGAAATTTGTTGATGAGAGATGGTAGAAAGTTTCTGATCGTATATCTCATTCCTAGTTTATTCGATAGAAATACCTCTGTTGGTAACTTATTTATTGATGAATATAGCTAAAGTATCATGAGCTACTATTTGCTCTCTACTGACAGGTCTGTGAGGATGAAAAGTAGACATCATATCGGTGTATCATACAAGCAAATTCAACTACTCTCCTGCTGTAAAAATTGTAAAGCTAGAGAATCATATTGGACATCTGAATTGTTCGTCGATTGCAATCCACCTCTTAAAGATTAATTCGATCGAATACTCTCTTTTACTCTATTCATTTCTTCACTTTGCTTCACTTTTCTTACTCAAAATTTAAATATCCGATCAAAAATCACTTAAACTTTGTCCAAGCTTCAATCTCGATTGAAATTAATCGCTTTAACCGCGAAAAGTTGTGCGCAACCGGCAAGCGTTCTGGTATTGTTGTTATTGTTGTTGTCGTTGAATCGATTAGCCACGAGTTTGGTTAACTTGCTTTATAGATTGTTTGTTAATTGTGTCCATTTGGATTGCAAATTATATATTACTGTTGTTATCAGTTTCTTCAAATGAATGTAATATTTAGTCCATAAAAATATTCATCATAAAGTTTGGTTGTTATACCTGAATGGGCTCAGAGGTTGTTGTCTCTGCATTTTCATATTCTGTTGGAATTTCCTGTAAAACTTGTGATGATTTCGGACTTATGAGATTGAAGTATGAATATTGTGCTCTATTTCAATTCATGATCCAAGATTTTTTGGTGTGAGAAGAGGTTATCATGATACGAAGCTCTCTAGTACTTTATTTACAGTCCGCCGGGAAACCCTTAAATCTTCATGCAACACCTGAGTCATCCATCCATTTTGACCAATTTATCAATCTGATTTATTTTTAAAGTAAATTTTGAATACTCAATATTTGTTATGGCTGAACTCTCAATTCAATCTACTCAGTGGTCGAATTTGTGGGATAAACTCAATCAACCAAAGTTTATTGTTGGTCCTATGGTTGATCAGAGTGAATTACCTTTCCGATTACTTTGTCGTAAATATGGTGCCCATCTCTGTTACACTCCAATGCTTCATGCAGCAATTTTTGTAAAAGATCCAAAGTATAGAAAAGAAAATTTAGTTCCCTGTGATCAAGATCGGCCTTTGATTGTTCAATTTTGCGCAAATGATCCTGAAACCTTCTTTCAGGCCGCACGTCTTGCTGCTCCTTTCTGTGATGCAATAGATCTGAATTTAGGATGTCCACAGACTATCGCCAAGAAAGGACATTATGGAGCTTTTCTCGAAGATGAATGGACTTTGCTTCACGCAATGGGTTGGTAATAGAGTCTCATTATAACTTAATTCTCAATGTTCGCTGAATTTTTCTCACGAACCTTACTTTTGATGATAGCTTCGAATAACGAATCTCTCTGCCCTTCTCTCTCCTCATCTTGTTCTTTGGTACTTTATTGCAACTAAATTACCGCTCTTCTCTATAAACCTTACAGTAAACAAGGTTTCAAGTGAGTTGAGCATTCCTGTGACATGTAAAATTCGAATATTTCCTGATGTGAAGAAATCGATCAGATATGCTCAGATGTTGGAATCTGCTGGTTGCCAACTTTTAACAGTCCATGGTCGAACGAAAGAACAGAAAGGAGTTCTTACAGGGCTGGCAGATTGGCAGCAAATCAAAGAAATAAAGTGCGTAAGTTGATTTTACTTGTTAAAAATCATTTTATCTTTATAAAAACTTTTTTATTCCAGGAATTCGATCAGCATACCAGTTTTTGCAAATGGGAATGTTCAGTCTCTTGAAGATGTTTTTGATTGTCTCAGGATTACTGGTGTAGAAGGCATCATGTCTGCTGAGGGAGTTCTCCATAATCCAGCACTTTTTCAAGGGGTTCATCCCCACATTTGGAAAGTGGCTGAAGAATATATGACTTTTGTTAAGCAATATCCATGTGCTCTGTCCATAATAAGAGGCCACTTGTTCAAGTTTTACCATATAACTCTGACTTTGGAAGAAAATTTTGATCTAAGACGTCTCTTAGCCAAAGCAAACACAATGAAACACTTTTTTGATTTTGCTGAACTTATGAAGAAGCGGTGTATGATACAAGATGAAGTGGAGCCATGGCCCATCACAACTTATCCGATCCCTACATATCTGTGTCAACCTCATTTTAGATCACTAGCTGTGAAAATGGCTGCCGAATCAATTCTTCCCGTGTCCAGCAAACGCCGACTACAAGGACAAGAGCTCGATCCAGTTCTTTCCTTAAGAGCTACCAAGAGACTGAACGTGGCAAAGAATAAATCGGAAGGTATAGTCAAGATAGCTGGACGAAAGTTACCTCTCTGCTCTTCCTGTCCCAATCCAAAAGGTGGAAAGTGTGATTTCGATCTCTGTCGGACATGCTGTCGAAATAGAGCATTTGAACAAGTTTTAGACTGTCTAGGTAGATTTATCATTTATTTCTCGAATTCCTTCCTAAAAAGACTACTTCATCAATATTGTAACTTTCTTGTCTCATTTCAGGACACAAGTTTCTTTTCAAAAGTAAGCAAAACAAGAATGCATTAGAATTGAAACCTCGTTGTAAGGTTGAAAAAGATTCATTACTGCCTATCCTAACGAACGTTCAAGAATGACTACATTGGATCTCATCCACTATGTAACTTGACTCTTTCATCAGAACGTTCTAATGAAAACCTGGCTAATGCAGTGATTTGCATTTCATTGTTAATTTAATCAAATTTTTAGTAAAATGGAGATTTTTAATAATAAATATCTTTGTGGTGTACTCTGTCATCCCTATCCCTAATCATTTCAAGTGTCTAGATAGTAATATCCCATATTGAGAAATGATTAGAATCCGAATTGTCTTCCAAGAGGCTGTGGAAACAATTAACTGAATTCATATCAATTTCTCACCCAACATGATTTCTTTAAGATTGGTCCTTTATGCTCTCATTTTACTTTTTAGCCAAGTCTTTATCTCACATTGTGAAGGTGCCTCAACTGCCAAAACTGATGAGACGACTACTGACTCGAAAGCTACTGGGGATGATGGGTCGACTGGAAGTAAGGTAAGAACATTGACTTGCTGCAAGAGCTACCATCACAAGAGCTCTGTTTGCAATTCATCAACTCACTTAGACTCTACCGTCCTCACCGAGTCTATGATCGTGTTGAGTTTCAAAAACGATGAAATTTCTTGAAGCAATAGTGGATAGATAAACACAGATCTCGACCTTAGACCTCGAGAAGAAAATTTCAGGGAAATTTGTGGCTCCGAAAGGGTCGAGTGATATGAATTGTGGTGAAAGAATCCTCTTTTTATAAATATTATCCTGATTCTTGATTCGATTGGCTGACTAATCGAAAGGTTTGACCTCTAAAATATTCAATTCTGTTCGTCTAGTTAGATGGATCCACAGGAAAATCAGGACAGGATTCCAATGGAAACGACACAGTCTCATGGAGCCCCATACCTAGTGAGAAAGGTGGTAAGCCTGACGGCTTCGAGGTATTTCATAATCCTCCAACTGCGGGAGGCCATCCTGGTAGGAAACCTGTACATTTCCAAAAACCTAATGGTGCTCTAAGTTCGATAAGATGGGACAAGGTACACAACCAATATTTGCAAGTGATATGCTTTCTGACTTCACTAAGATTCATGTGTGTTTGAGAAAATGAATGGGCTCACTAATGTGATTCTGATGAAAACATCCATGATTTATGTATCAGAATAAATGGTATTTCTATTCTTGAACAACAAAATGAAATGAGATTCCGGTCAAATCAATGATCATTCAAAGCTGATATGACACATCTAGCTGTATACAGAAATGCTACGAAGCCTACAACAACGCCAATATTAACTAGTGCACTTCCAACCAAATTATCACCCCGAATTGTAGATAATGAATCACTCAATTCCGAAACTCGATCAGATACTCGCCAACTTTGTTGCTGCTTGAGAGATTTTATCTTCTCTTTACATTCCTGTAGACCATGGAAAAAAGAAGTCGAAATCAGAAATTAGATAATCAATGGGATGAAAAGAGAGTTTATACCTCTACTAATTCAGGGAATAGCCTGCAGAAATCTTTGTTGTCGAGATTAAATTGCCAGCTTTCTCGAGCAAATGCTCGTTTCTTGGAATCTTTAGTCTCTATACTTCCCATTGTGGGATTATTTTCTAGCATAAAACTTAGCAGCCCGGTCAAAATGGTTGAAATGGACCATACTGGATTCCAAGTTTGAGGGTGATAATCAGAGATGCTGAGACACAATCTCATATTGCACTTGAATCGACCATTAGGTGTGATCATCAGGATACTGGGTGGCTTGAAAGGATATTCTGGTGGGAATTTCAATTTACCATGATATATACCGTTTTCATATGGTGTTCCTTCAGGTCCCCTGATGACATAGTGCCTGTACAAACAAGAAGAATGAGAGATTGATATCAGATCGTACAAGGGATATTCACTTCTATATAATTGGCCCAACATAGTTAAAGGAAACTTACCATTCCAAAATATTTTCCGGTAAAGGATGAGCTACCACGTGAGGCACTGGGTCTTTCAAAATTTTGAGATATTCACGCTTCAAACGTTGTGTACTAGTGGATGGAGCCATCAAATAAAATGAATAGATTCAAAGAATGTAAAGATGATCACTGGATAAAATCCTTTGATTGAAAAATAATATGGAAAAATATTCAAGCTAAACACTCAAGGTGATTTCGATTTTTAGGTCAACAAGCTCGACTGTGTATGTAGGTGTTGTCTCTGATAGATTGTCAATTCCAGATACTTGAAGAGAGAAAAATGTACACGTATTTGTCATCCAAAGAGCAAGGTGAACATAAAATCAATTCAAATGAAGATGAATCTGATCGAAGGCCATCTCTGGATGATTGAATGTAATTATCAAATCAAAACAGTGGCAAAAAGCTGATGAAGGAAAGATGATGAAGAAGAAAACACTGGGGAAAACTTGATGATCTACTGCCACACTGTGATGATAAAAATTTCAATGGACCCAACAAGAAAACACATACATACACACACACACTAAAATCAGTATCTACACATCAAATCTTGACAACAACAATTCAAATCACCAAGATAATCGTGAGAAACGTAATCAATTAAAAATCAACTTGTCAAAACAATCACATTCACACACAAACCCAAAAACGTTTAACTTCGCAATCGCCAAGATTGTTGCGCATGAATCTTTGAGGCTTGGTCAATCGTTAATTTGAACAGTTTTTCAAGATTTTTGTTCAATTTTTTGGGAATACATTTTTATTTGCTCTAAAAATTAGTGGAAATTATCTTTTAGACTGGACAATAAGTACACAAGATGTCTTTCACAAATTTTGTGGTCCACTACTCTGGTCAATCAATGAATAAGAAATGAGTTGTATTATGGACCTTGAAAACGTGAAAGTAGAAGGACAAATGTTCCGGTTAAGTATGCTCACAGTAACAGGAAACTAAGGAGGAGATAGTTTTGATCAGGAGAAAAACGATTTTCTTTCTCTTGGTGAAATTTACAAGAAATTAAATTAAATCGTTTATTATAATTATGGGGAAAATTTTGAAACCAGTTGAATCTATTTTCAAGATCCTGGCATGTTACTGTAGGTTTATGAGCTTGAATGGTACAAGGTATAAAAAAATTTATCGTTGTGTTGAAACAAACTGTTCGTTTTTTTTAATTTCGATTTTTGAAACAAAATTGAGTAGATTAGCTAATTTTTCGATTGCATAAGATTTACCAGCCCGATTTTATTACTTTTCCAGCTTCAATGGATGCGACAACTGAGGCTAGCACGTATTTAACCTAGAAAAATTGGTTGACTTTTGGGTCTGATAGCCGAATACTCATGCAATGTCAATCGTTCTACAAAATATTTCATATGATGCTGAAAAATTCTATCAACATCAAGGTGCATAAATTGTAGAAAATTTTACGAATCTGAACACACTCAATTGCATTTTTTGAGTGTTTTATTAGAAGCTAATCGGAATGAATCACATTTGTTTCAGTCTGTGTTCATACACTCTGACTTGTGAGACAAAGTATGCAGAATAATAGCTTGATTAGCAACAATTTTATACATAGCTTTGGATAATCAACATTCATGATCTGCAGAGATGTTAGTTTTCGAACCAAAATGTGGATGAAAAAATTTCAAGACAATATTGGCAATGAAAGATGTCTAATTTTATATAGATATATTGTAATGAACATTCGAATAAACTCGGCTAGAAATCGAGTTATCGACAAAGTTGAGCTGACTGTTAAAAGATAATGTTCACAATTGAAAAGAAACATATTTTAGACCCACTGAGTGTAAATATTCATAAAATCTCAAATAAGTCACAACAAAAGCATTCAGAACAATATTGATCAGTGGTTAAATAAATTCTTGCTGTCAAAACAATCAATAGTTCTTTGATTCAGCTCAATGGTAGATTTCATAACGGAATAAGGTCGATGAAGGAAGAGGAAGAAGAAGTAAAGTATGGAGGAAGAGATTTGGAAGAATACATTAACTCTATCTCTCCATAAGTTATAACTAAAGAAATATGCACCATATATATATATATAAATGAGTGTGAAAAAATTATGCAAAATTTTTGCAAATTCAGTCTTCACAATAGTAAGAGCAGGGGGGAGAAGGGAATGAAAAAATGTGAAGAACTCTCATAATGTGATGGACATTATTTTATCTCAATGATGTACTAACAAATGAAAATTCTAATACACATAACATGTATTGATCTGGTCAAAAATTTTCTCGGCCATTGTCCGAGCAATGATTCAATTAAAATTTTCTCTCTTTTTTTCCATGTTTAATCAACGAATGAACCGGGATATAATTCGAAAGTTTGCGGCGGGACTTGAGGACAAGAAATTTAGATGAAAGGAGTTAGAGGAAGAGACCACACTTGAATGATGATCCTCGACGAACTTTCGGATTGATGTCCATGTGTGGGTCGAGAGAGGAGTCCATAGAATAGAATGCATAAAAATTCATAAAAATAACCAATCTCTATGAACTCAACTCAATTCAACTCAGCAACAATCATCGTTCTGATGAACCATGGGATAGAATATACTTTGATCTATCTCTCCTAGTATCGAGAAATTAATCGAACTAGGATATAATTTGACGTGTTTCAGCGAGGGCAGCAATAAGCTCTGAGCCATTATCGCAAGTCAGATTGGAAGAATCATTGCTACCAGATGATGGATAGTGTATCAAATCATTTGTATTTGATTTGCCATTATTTAATGACGTAAAACTTGGTACTAATTGATCTGATGAAGCCAAATTGAAATGTTCCCGATACAATGGCTTCTCATTGATACATGGATTGCTGTTGCTGCCGGCCTGTGGTGTCATATGACCATGATGATAATGTGATGCATGGTGATTCGTTTGATTGTGATGGAGATGGTCATTCAAATTTTGATTCTGATGATGATGGTGATGGTGATGCTGTTGATGAAGGTGGGAACTTGGGGAATGTTGCTGGTGATGTGTGGAGGCTGTAGGATGATTTTGAATTTGAAGAAAATCATGATAATCCACTTGGGACATGTTGAGGCCAATCATTGCCAGGCCATCTGAAAAACATTCTGAGTCGGAATTGATTATAAATGGATCAGTCAAATAGCTGCTGGACATAAGAGCACTATTGTCATAAATGGAAGACTCTTTGGACCCAGAGGATGATGTTTCAATATGATTCTGATGGGATGATATTTGCTGTTGCTGTTGTGATTGCTGTTGGTGTGAAAAAGAGGATGATTGTTGATTGCAATTTAATTGATCGGCCGATTGGCGTTGTTCGTGTGATTGTTGGAGCTGTTGTTGATTATGCTGATAGTTCTGGAAAGTTAGCGAGAAGAAGTGAGGAATTTTAGCAATTGAGCTCAATAAAATGATTGGGAAAAATTATCGAAAAAATCGTGTAAAATGATCTTACCGATTCCATATGATTCCATTGATCACTGATACACTGGCCATTTTCGATATGCTGTGCTTGGGATTGTGTGATGATGGTGCCATTGGCACTCATTGAAGGTGAAAAATTATCATAAGTGACCATTTGACCAGCTGAACCTCGTGGTAATGCTTGTTTTGAAGGTGTAAATAAATGATGATCAAAATGCGCTGTATCGTTGCGGCTCTTGTAGGTTGGACATACGGGATTAACATTACGTAGGAATGATGAATCATCACTAAATCTGGACATCAATTGGATTACAGGATTTTCCGATGGATTAGAGCGAGTATTAAAGTGGTCAACATCAGTTGGATTGATTGGCTCCTGCTTGATTTGATTTGTCACTCCATGTTGGCCATATGCGGTTCTGTGTGAAAAATGACCGAAAATAATGAATGAAAGTTCATATCAGAAGGTTGAAAGTTTTAGAGGTTTTCGATAATGTTGTATTAAATTTTGCCAACATTATCAATAACTCGGAATTCATCAAAGCTACACTTACGAATATGCAATTGTATGATTATTTTGTTGATCGATTGTCGATGTTTTGGGACTACCTTGGATAAGTCGATACAAGTGCCGATTTGATTGAGCCTGTATCACGTTACCATTGCTTGTACCTGGTCCATCTTGTGTTCCATTTTTCATTGAATCACGATTTGCATAGATCTGGGTAATAATGAAATTATGGAAGAATTTAGTTAATGGCTCTACAAAGACAAAGAATGTGGAGTGTTCCTCTTCAAATTAATTGAGAAAATTTGTACCTCTTGATTCGAATAAACGTGATTAAACTTTTGTGTTTGAGCCTGATGTTGATGCTGCTGTTGTTGTAATATTTGTTGCTGATCAATATTTTTGTCACCATTTTCAACTGGTGACATTTCTGGTGTCGGAAGTGATCGTGCCGGATCCATCAAAGCTGTGGTAGAATTAAGATTGCTCATTGCGGCATACTCATTACTTCGATTGTCCATCTCGGTGACACCATTTTCACTCTTATTACGATGATCATCGATAGAGTATCCGGTTAGATTACCCGTTAAATTGGCTCGATTAATATCACAACCTTCCACATTTTGACTACCATTGTGGTCTATAATACTGGCCGATCCACACCGGTAATGTTCCATAATACGATTAGTTCGCATCACAGATTCAGCCATCATCGATCCATTGCTGAATGGACTACCATGTGGTGAAGATTCTGGTGTCTGTACGCCACAATATTCAAGAGGAGGTGAACCGATGGATGAATTGTCCATATTATCCAAATTACATTGGCCATTGCCATTGCCAAGCCCGGCAGCTGTGTACATTCTCATCTCTTCTGGACCTAAAATCGAATGGAAATCAAAAGAAGAAGAACCTTAATGAGCTAAATTGTCCAGAATTTTTGTGAAATGAATTAATATTGATGGAAAATATTTCAAAATCATTACCTAGCAAACTTCTTAGACCACCATTCGGTGTCTCAGTCATGGTGATAGTATTGCCAGCCGGTGATCGAGCATTTCCTCGAGCACTACGTTTACCATGTTTCCGACGTCTTGGACGATACTTGTAATTTGGATAATCTTGCATATGTTGAACCCTTAAACGTTCAGCTTCCTCAACAAAAGGACGCCTTTCTTGTGGTGTTAACGATCGCCAGCGTTTTCCTTGATAATTGATATGGTAGAAGGGAACAGAGAGAAAAAGAAAAAAGAAAATATAAATTATTATTATGATCAATATGGTTGTTATTATGATGGGTGTGTGTGTGTGTGTGTGTGTGTGTGTGCGATTCAATCTATTATGATCATAGAATAGGATGAAAAGAAAATGAAGATATAAGAAAAGAAGGTAAAGTAGTAGTAGAGTGCTAGAGATGAACAGTAAATATCGTTGCAACGAATCAACGTTATCACCAATGGCATTAATAATGTTCTGATTTATGGGAGGTCATCGACAAAGTCATCTTTCACTCAAACCATATCCAATCATTTTACCGCAATTCAATCTCCATGTTGACTTTTATATTCTCTCTCTCTCTCTCTCTCTCTCTCTCTCTCTCTCTCTCTCTCTCTCTCTCTCTCTC
>QZCP01000303.1:33933-52762 GCA_003956705.1 Brevipalpus yothersi
GAGAGAGAGAGAGAGAGAGAGAGAGAGAGAGAGAGAGAGAGAGAAATATTTTTGCCTTCGATTGCTTACATTCGCTTGTAAAAATTGATTTGAAAGTCAAGAACGCACCAAGAAAAGTGGCCTTGTAAATGATAAAATTATGGGAAAAAGATGATGTGAACAGTGGAGTGTGTGTGTTTCTTGGATATATAGGCGAAAGTAGAAAACAATAAATTTCAGACAATTTTTGATCATGTTAAATTTTCAAGATCAATGTTGTGATGGGGAAGAAGAGTTAAGAGTCATTTCATTCAATTGAATGGTTTGAAACTAGCTTTTTCAATGAGAGTGAAGATGAATCTTGTTTTCTCTTTTTCTTCTTCTTTTACTGACGATTTTAGGCTTGGCAAAACTGCAATTAATGATCATTATTATTTTGATGTTAATTCAAACATATAACTTGGAAATACATATCGATTCTCGGAAATGATCAAATCTACACAGAAGTCTACAATATCACCATTCAAACTGTATTGGCTTGTGAAGTGAGACCATCAAAACAGCCATTCAACAGTGGTTACATAATTTTACAGATGATCGGATGCTTGAAGTGGGCATCTTTTTATCTCTCTCTCTTCTCCAAAACTATCTCAACAATCCACCTGAAACCGACTGTTAAGGCCACTTTTTACGGCCATCTTCTCAGTCTACTTGATCGCTTATCTCTCTTGCAAGTTTTTTCTTTCCTCCTCTCTCTCCTCTCTCTCTCTCTTTCCATCCTCCTCTTCTTCATCATCCTCAAAATGCTCCGTATACTGGCTGCTTGGCCATCATACAGTGCGATCGATTGAATAACTTCCAGACTTTTTGGCCATTTTTATCAGCGTAGCAAAGGCCCTTCCTCAGTCTCGGTCTCGGTCTCGGTGAACGCTTGTCAATCAAGCGTCTTCAGAGCATCTTCCTTCTTGATCTACCAGAACGATGACAATCTCTCTCTCTCTCTCTCTCTCTCTCTCTCTCTCTCTCTCTATTTTTCTCA
Source organism: Brevipalpus yothersi (assembly GCA_003956705.1). Classification (NCBI taxonomy): domain Eukaryota; kingdom Metazoa; phylum Arthropoda; class Arachnida; order Trombidiformes; family Tenuipalpidae; genus Brevipalpus; species Brevipalpus yothersi. Next base: position 34,952 of record QZCP01000303.1, read on the forward strand.
TCTTTATATCTATTCCTTTTTACCCTTTTTTATAGCGTTCCTAATCAGTTGTGGTCAGGTAGATTCATGTATTTGAGGTCTATATCTTGGTGATATGATATATACAGGTATACGCAAATACAGGTGTACATTATCATGAATGAACTGATATTTGTTATGAAGTATGATATTTTTTTGGCCAAAGCTTGAATGCATGTAAGATAATGAGCTTGAATTAAGCTTATCATCTTGTTATTACAGAATGACACAAGAAGAGTGATAGAATTTCATCAGTCTAGCGATTTTCTGATCAGAGGCAAGATAATCTGAGCAATGATTGAATTTTTATCACCGATTACCTTGATCGTTTTCACAATTTCTTCCCTTCTCATCACTTAAAATAGCTTTCAAGTGAATACATCATGAAAATTTGACAGAAAATAGTGGAAATTTGATGGAATTGATGATTTTAAGCTAAGATCACTCCAAATGATCACCATCGTTGGCTCAACATATATTTCTGTTGAAATTGTAACGGATCAGATGGCCCAAGTCACATTTGGGCTGTTCTTGGTGTCACATTCATTTGCCCAACAGGCCGTATTGACAGGCTATTGGTGGCCTCTTGTTGATAATTGATGAATGAACACTCATCGATCTTGTGTATTGATTGTCACTTTATTCACTCATGAATAATTTGGAGTGAAGATATTCACAAATTCGTTTCAATTGAGAAAATTTCGCCACTCATTAGTGGAGTTGAAAAGTTCATAGATTACTTGAGAAGTAGAGAGAAGATTGATTGGCTAGAGAATGTTCGATGTAAACATTAGATATTCCTTGAGTGTACTTCATGAGTGATGCTTGAAAGATGATATGGGCTACTTTTCAAGATACATTTTTTGATTAAATTTATCAATTCAAATGTCTCATATTCACATCAATTTATCATCAGCCTTTTTTCTCCAATGATAAATGAATTTTTAATCAGTAACTAAAATTGAAAGCCCAAAAGAAATAAGCCCAAGTAAACCTTAAAGGTACACTTGTGTATATATATACATGTACATATATATGTATATATCATCATCATTGGATGAGGTTCAAAAATTTTTCATGCTCCACTGGAAGGCTAAGGAGAATGCATAAAACTGAAAGAGATCAGTTGTGTTTTCTAATTTTTTTTTCTTTTCAATCTAAATTCCATTCTATTGAACAGTGTTGAAAAGTATTGAGTAAATAAATAGTTTTATGCTTCATTTTGGAATATCATTTGGAAGGGAAGATGATGAAGAAGGAAGAATAAGAACGATATCGAGATGAAGGAGAAAAGCCTCTTGGTGTGGTCTGAAGCTTCCATCACAAGTAAAATGATGGAATAGCTAATCCTGGTCACATTAATCATAGTTTACTAGTGTAATTAAATGACCACCAGTAGGAGAAAAACTGATTCTGTAACGCTTAATTATCCAGTATACTTGGAAAGTGTACATTAACCGTAAAAAGAAGAAGTTCCCGCTCAAATTGGCACTGAAAACAAGTCCATGCAAGCTCTGAGGAGAGAGATAAATTCAATTGATGGACTCCTTCCGAGATGTTTAATTTCATTTGGGAAAAAATTGCCCATGGAAAGAGTAGGGCTACCGGTATTGCTGCCTAGGAAAATTGAATTCATATTTCAGAATCAGTAGCGCTTCTAATTGATCTCAATATCCACTTTAAAATTGATGAACGCTCACTCTTTTCTGTACAATGATGATTGTAGAGACTGCTATTCAAAGTGTTTCCATTAATTGATGAAACATCAACTCTAATAGCCATTATAAGTAGTATTCATAAGATTTTGGCTACATGTTGTGAAATCATCATGGATTCAACTTTCGAAACTTTTTGATACTCTAATTCCTCTGATGTTAAGAAACTACAAATCTAGGATGAAATAAAAAAGAGAAAATTCCAAGTTTCTAATCAGTTATACATGTTAGGGTTATATAAAATCAGAAACATTCATAGAGAAAATTTTTATGCTGTAAATAATCTCAGATATCATATTGAATGATGAGAGACTACAGGTGTGATAGAAAAATGTTCTTTCCAGTTGACTAGGGCCTCTGAGATCATTTACTAGATGGAGATGGAAAAATTGAATAATTCCAGTAGCATTTGAGACAAGAAAGAAAGGAAGAAAGAAAGAAAGAGAGAGAGAAAGGTTCACTAACATGAGCACCCAAGATACAAAGAGTGTACTCACAATCAATAATAACTATAATCATTTTGCAATCTAATCAGACAGAAGTGGAGAGGATTATCAGAAGAATGGTGATTGAAGAGTAGAGAATAAGTGTGTGTGTATGGAGTGAGTGTTATTTGAAGAATAACATGATGCAAATGATGTGTATCATTTATTGGGGTGGATGAGAAGGTGAAAACGAGCTGGAAGAATGGAAAAATAAATTTTACATCCTCTCTCTCTCTCTCTCTCTCTCTCTCTCTCTCTCTCTCTCTCTCTCTCTCTTCACCCAAGTGCTGATCAGATGAATTTTACTTGAGGGCAAAATTTTCATGAAGAAAATCGAATAGCCACTGAAACCGGAAAAAGAAGCTCACGAATAATGGACAAGCATCAATGAAAGAGAGAAGAGAGAGAAAGAGAGGGAATAAGATTTAGATTGAAAAGGATCAAGAGGAGATCAGCACGATGCCCAGGACGTGTTGAACTTCTCTTTTGATCACAATTTAAAGAGATCACTCCAGATAGTATCTATCTTTTTTTCCCAACTCTCAAAGGGAAGCATTGTGGAAAGAATTTGAAATATTTTTCTTCACCCAACTACAGCAACAAGAAGAAGCAAATCAGATCGATGAGATTGAATAAAGGCAGACACGCTTGTTCAAATTTCGTGATCTCTTATATGGACCATGTCCATTCGGCAATCAAACTTTTCTTGTAGCTTCTCTCTCAATTTTTTTGGTTTTTTCTTCACTTCACCGAATAATGGTTGTCGCTCCTGTTTCATGGTTATGATTCAATTGGAATCTTAGATTTCAAGAAAAACGCAACATCACCAATTTTTGTATCAAAATTCGTCCAAGATTCACTGATTCCAATTATTAATTCAGTTTCCCACAGAATAGGCGACGATGAAAATTTTTTCCATCCACATTACATTCAGATGTAAAATGCTGGCCAGCCTTCCATATAAGTTAACTTTCATCAATTATGATTAAAAGTTAGATAATACCTTCTGCTCACTAATTGATCCATGCCCACATGATATGAAGAGGTGAACTGATTCCGATGGATACACTCTCGATTGTGGATGGAAGAGATATCCTGGAAAGGTAAGAGGGCCAATTCCCACTAGATATTTGAATATTCATCAGATCACGATTTTATCGCCAAATTTTGATAATGAAGTAAAGTTACTTGTCAAAGTTTCATCCTCATCAACGAAAATGTAGACTTCATTTTCATTTTACTTGATTGAAGCTTCCTCACGTTTTCTCAAAGCACCAATCACCTTGATTATTTCAGCATTCAAGAAGTATAGAGTATAAGTGTATATGAGAAATATTACCCAAAGTGATCAATAATGTTGATCATCGGGGCCACATGATTCAGTAAATCTACTCAGCCTCTTAATACATGATGGCATGTGATGGTCAAAAATGGTGTAACTTGACCATAACTGCCCTTCCATTCAATTTCGTCATTCAATGGAAATGTTATAATATCTAATGATCCGAGTAGCAATGATTTTAGTAGCCCAATGAATCGGCTTTTAATATCAAAACTTTTGAATCGCTTTTCGGGGCACAAAATTGGACAGTATAAGGTGAAGCGCGCGCTTTTGAGCATCTCTCTTCTTTTCATCCTCATCTTTACGGTCATCTCTCAAGTGAAGACGTGTCCAGTTAAGTTGGATCGGTAAGAAGAAAGAAAGAGAGAGAGAATAAAATACATAAAATAGCTGATCACTTGATCGGTCAGTCGTTGAGGCTAGTAAACGATCGAAGCTTTTTTTGCAACACTTGAAAGAGCTGATCTTATGATGATCTCAAATGGATCGGTATGCGAACACTGTGAATGATTGTAGAAGGCTGGTAAGGGTAATATTAGGCTCATTTGGAAGGATGATTATTTTATGGATGCTGGAGACTGTGAAAGGACTGTGAAGAAAACTTTGATCCAAACTATCATACTTTGATGTGATCTTTTCGACCACAACTTGGCCTACCTTGAAAGTATCTTATGTACTCATACACACACAAAACCCTTCACTTGTGTCATGAGAGGAGCAAAATTTTAAAATTTCTTCGATAACTCATTGTATAAATGATACTTGATTAGCTTGAATTGAGAAAATTTGATGGACAATCGCTGAGAAGAGCTACACTATCGCTGAGATATGATTTTCAAGATGAGATCATTTAAGGTGGATAAAAACATCATCGATTTGGTTCATATTTGGATAGCAGATAATCATGTTTAACAGTGTGGCTAAATTCCAAAGTATCGCCAATTCATGAGATGAACTATTCCTCAAGCCTACTCCACCTTGTCATAACAGCTTGAAATTCCAATTGCTCATTCGTTTTAGTCGCGCATAAGGCGCGATTCAGATTACCAATTTCAAGGCTCATCTTGAGATGGTCCATCTCGAAAGAGAGAGATGGGATGAAGATGGTTACGAGAGAGAGATGAGAGATACATAATTATTTTGCTCTCATGTGCTCATCCGAATCAAATGAAAATTGCCATGCAATTTTATGAATCAATTTTTTGGCCAAGAAAAATAGGCACATGGAAAGGAGATAGAAAAAGATGATAGATGCTCAGAACATGATTATCATCAGTCAATTGTGGATGACCGTATCGTCAGTGAGGAAGCTCTGGGCATTCGCTTAATTCGCTGTCAAAGATTCCCGAATCGCTCATCAAAATAATCAACATTCACTTTGGGCCCGAATCTCATCTCCATCCTAATGCCGGACTTTTGCATCATGTACCCATGAGAAGTATTATCCATCGCTACTACTTCAACCACTACTACTACTATCACTATTACTACTACTACTACCATGTACATGTATATGTCGACTAGTATTAGCGATGTTCATACTTATGAACCCGGAACTGGATCAGGAGGGGTCCAAAATACATGGCCAAAATTCATGCCTGCGAATAGAAGCTAAAGAATGAAGCTGAAGAATTGTGGCCTGAAAACGGCTTTAGAGAGAAATGCCTAACAGTCAATGAATTGGACTCATTTTATTTTGGCACCAACTAAATGATTTGCCATAAATTTCGATTTATATTAATTCCAATTATCGGAATATTTCATCTATGATAATCGATGATTTATTCGTTTTTTTATACTCAATTCCTTCAAAAATGGAAAGAAAATTTAGATTTTTGTCTATTTTTTGCCTCAAAATCATGCAAATTAATTCAATTGTCTTCTCCTTCTATCTCCTAAGTCAACTTTTTTTTATGGTCTACTGTTTCATTGTCTTTCAACATACAACTCAATTAATGAGCTCATGATGAATGGCTTCAGTTTATTTGGGTAAAATTGTGAATTTTCTCGGTGATAATCATTTGTATCCGAGCGGAAGATTTTCCAAAAATGATTTCTCTCTTAGGCAGGACAATTTACACACACATGCAAATGAACCCAATCATCTTCGACAAAGATCAAGAAAAATTGGCCAATACTTGAAAAATTAGAATAAGAAATATTTCCAGACTTTTCCAATTTCAAACACCAATATCTACAGCATAAATCCTCTTATTTGCCTCACGAATTTCCATTAAATAACTGTTAATGTCTCTATATGAAACCCATCAAGCGAAACGAGTGGCCAAGATATTCATATTTTGATGGAAAAAGAAAAGCTAAGCTCTCTTCCCCATTTCATATTATAAATTAATGAATCAAATCTAATGAGGCCATCTTTAACTGAAACTATTGGAATGCAAAAGAGGTGTCAATGCTATTAATGAAGGGTACTAAACACTCTGTTTTATGTAGTTGAATTAACTTGATTATTACAGTGTGCAACTGTATAAAATTTGTATCTTAAGCCGCGTAAAATCTGGAGAAATTTGGAAGATTTCAAAATTTTGCTTCCAATTTCACTAGATTCAATATGAATTGATACCTTGATAAATCATCAAACGTTTGATTGGATGAGAAAAAGTTTGTTTTTCCGATATAACTTATAGAAATAGCTTGAGGGATGAAAAAAGAGGAGGAAAGAGAAGGTTTTCCATACCTCTATATACACCATCATGATTCCTTCTGACTGGTCATCTGATTGCTTTCATCATTATTTCTCCTCCTTTTTTTCACATCTTATGGTGAAAAAATTAATGGTAATTGAAATGGAAAAATATTCCCTCTTCCAAATGAAGTGGGAGGGTCTCGGTGATTCATTTAAAGACTGAAAAATGAGCTGCCGTTACTTGGCAATGATGAGGAAGGAGGAGAGAGAAAATGGGAATAAGTATCAGTTGTGGGCATCAAGCGTTTTCCTCTTCTTCATCTTCTTCTTCTTCTTCTTCCCGATCGGTGTTGGCCACGATAGAGTGAGAAAACATTGATACATCAGATGCAATTATCATTCATTTAAACACATTTCAGTAGTTAATTTGATTTGATTGTTGTCTAACAGTTTGAATGTATATCAAACAGTCAAATCGAAGGTGAACATCATATTGAGCCCAAGTTTCAGCATGTCAAGATAACTTTTTTTGCCTCTCTCTCTCTTCATCTCGTTCGCCCTGTTCGCCTCTCAATCATTCAAATATATTTCATCCTTATTCTTCTTCATCTTCTCTCTCTCCTTCTCTTCCTTTCTCTCTCTCATGCTCTCATCCTCACTCTTCTCCTCTTTTTCTTCATCATCTTGATGATCCAAGTCACCAATACGATACAAACATGTAACCTCACGAATCAATCTGCGGTCGAAAGTGGCTAAAGAGAGAGAGAGAGAGAGAGAGGAATATCAGGTCAGTCAAAGGTTAGAGGTAATAAAAAACGCTCATCTATTGGTGATTGTTGAGAAAAGATGAGCCGACCGAAAGCGATGAAAAAAATTTTTTGGCCTCGCAGCGACCGATCAAGTCTCTCTCTTTCTTTCTCTCTTGTTGGCTCTCTCTCTCTCTCTCTCTCTCTCTCTCTCTCTTGATTCGGCCGCATTTATTGTTTGCCCAGAACCAAGAACAGGAAAAGATGCTCACATGGAGCATCTTATGATGCTTGTTGTGTGTTTCACCGATCTTTAGTGATGCTCACTACTTCTACTTGCTCCGATAAGAATGAGGAATATAAAAATATAAGATGCAAATGATGAGGAGAAGAGAGAGAGAGAAGCAAGTTTTGCATTTGTAAGAGGCTTTTTTTGTGATTGAACAGGAAAGATAGAAGCCCAAGGAGGCTGAAAAGGCCCAAAAATTTGGGAATATTTTTTTCTCTCTCCACTTTGGAGGCTTCTCAAAATGTTGAAAAAAATATGAAAATTCTGAGATTGAAAATATTTTTGACCGTGTTCGAGTGTATGCGTGTGTGTATGTGTGTCTGACCGATAGACGAAGAGATGATTTTAATTTGCAATTGTTATTGCATTGAAATGAGTTTCAGATTATATTGTGAGATTATTGGTCAAGCAAAATGTGTATATATATGTGTGTGTGACATGAGAAAGGTAAACGCTCTTTATGATGATAAAAATTTTACAATAGAATTTTTTCTTCTCTTATCCAAAATCTGATTATTTTTGGCAAGATTTTTGGATGATTTCTTTTGTAAAATGAGGCTAAAAAACATTCAAAAATCAACCCAAAGATCAGTGTTTTTACGCATAATTTAGCATACAATGATCTGACCCATGTACATGAGCATGCATACTAATCGAAAAAAGAAAATATGCTTTCGAATATGAACCTCCAGTAAAGTTCTTATCCCTGATCAGTCACCAATATCTACATCAGTTAGATGTTCAAATATCTGTCAGATTAGGCAACAAGCCATGTTTGAAAGCCGAAAAAAAAGGAAGAGGCATTGCCATTCCTGATGATGATGATAAAAATTCATATCATGCTTTCTCTCTCTATCGAATTTAGCATGAATTTTGAGCTTCCAGATCTTTAGAGCGGGAAAAAACGTTCAAACTTCACGAAAGGGTCAGGAGGTGATCCTCATTGTCTTAATCGAGACCAGCCTGTTGGCCCTACGAATTGGAGACCTCATTGATGGTTCACAATGATTAATCCTATCCATTAACGGTGTACATAAGCGCTCATCTCGTGACCTGAGATACCTGACAAACTGGATGATGGCCGAGCTCAACGATAGCGAGAGGCAATAATAAGAAGGAGGTAGTGGTGGGGGTGGAGGGGGTGGGTGGTAGTAGTGGTTGTGGTGGTTGTGGTGATTGTGAAATGGAATGGAATCAGCTGATTGTAGGGAAGAATATGTATTAAGATAAGAAGAGTAAGTATCGAATAAGAGGTTGAGCTGTGGATTGTAACATTAAGAGAGAGAGAGAGAGAGAGAGAGAGAGAGAGAGAGAGAGAGAGATACACAAACACAACATTTCCAAGTGGCTTTCTCATCTCGTTCTTGCAATCCAAGCACACATACACGTATATACCTGTGCATACCTGTACATACACACACTACCTGACGAATGGACCAAAAAAGTGGCCATCGCATGTGAGTTGGGAAAGAAATGTTTCTCTAACCTTGTGATCAATTCGCTTACTTCCATCCCTTCAACCCACTTGACCCACTCTTTGAGCGCTGTCAGAATAGCGAAAGAAAGGAAGAGAGAGAAGAGATGATAATGCCTCTTATCCTCTCTCTTCATCTTCACCTCAACCACATTTCTTCTTCTTCCTCCTCCTCCTCCTCCCTCTTCTTCTCCATCTTCGACTTCATCATCTTATTTTTCTTCTTAATACTCACTTTGCCTCTTTACTTCCACCCTCAAGCCACTGGTGAGTAGAGATGATGTGTATGTACACAATTAGAACGAACTCCAGCGATGATCTGGTGGCCTGATCAACCTGGTTGATTTAAATCTAAGCACACTTATGCACAGTCTGGCAAGATATAGAGAGAGTTGTGCTTGGATAATTGTTCATGACGTTGGCGAAGAATGATGAATAATTTACAAGATAGATATAGATAAGTTTTTTGGGGACAATTTTTCTCATCAACACGCAAATTTTGGCCAAGTTTTTTTTGTTCTTCTTCTTCTTCACTTCATTTTGATCATTCATTCACCAGGAAAAACCTCGATTCAAGTCCGATTTTGAGCATCAAAATTAAGCAGAGTCAATCAAATCACGCGAAAGTGTATTTTGTCACCGAAAAAAAGAGTGAAAGTGAAAAAGGAAATCATTCTTCTTCTTCCATCTTCCACGAATCATTCATACAGATAATGATGATTAATACGTAGTCAAGCGTAGTGAGAGAGAGAGTGATTCAAATAGATTGAGGATCATCAGCACGATGGAAGAAGATGCTTCAATAACAACAACAACAACAGCATCAGCAACCATGATGATGGAGTGGGTTGAGCAAACAGGTTGAAATAAGTGAGAGAGATGAGAAACGAAAAAAAGGGAATAGAAAAAATTTTCCCATAGATTGTGTACAGCCAATATCGTAACGTTTCCAACTGATTCTCATGTTCACATACGGGACACTCAAACACACACACACAAAACTCAATCTGCATACCCAATCTTATCAATTTCGAGTGGTGCATGCTTCCGGTCATTTCATTTTGATGGCATCACTCAGTGGTATGATCAACGGGGATTCTGATCACTGGAAGCACTCACTTGGTGTCCACAGGCCACTGGTGGTGAGTGTGGTGGTGACTGTACCGGTGCCGGTGGTGGTGGTAATGAGGGGGTGACAGGGTCAGTGGTGGTTGGCCAGTATGCTCCACTGTGGGGAGGTAGAGGAAGTGGGAGGAGGAATATGCAAAGTATAAAGAAGAGAGAGGAGGAGGGGGAGGAGGAGGAATGTGGAAAGATGAAAAGCAACAAGAACGAAATGATGCTAAATATTGATAAGATCCAAAATCGTGGCCCTAAACGATTGTGGCTGCTGATTTATATGCCCGCCTGTCCGCTTATCTATATATATATACTTGAAACGATATGATCGCTGGTGGCCCAGTATCCAGCATGGACTTGGGCCATTGCGCTCTCTTGTATGTTGTGTGTATGGAGAGAGAGAGAGAGAGAGAGAGAGAGAGAATAGTAGGACCAGAGTGAAAAATGAATGGATAGTTTCAAATAGTGATTTTTTGAGCTGATACTATCAGTTGGCTTTTCGTTTCTACCCTTATCGGAATAGAGATAGAGGGAGTCTGAGAATTCATATTCTATATCATCATGATCTTGTTCAAATTGAGTTATTAGCATCGTTAAACACCATCAATCAAAGAGAGAAAATTTTTACTCTCTCTCTCTCTTTTTTGCTTTGGTGGAGAGGACCTCTTAGTTGGCCAAGAGAATATTTTTTGGGTGAATAGAAAAATGTGATGAAGAAGAAGAGTTGTGCCTCATGGAATCATTCTGGAGATAGACTAAATGAACAGGCTGGATAGATTAATAATTTGATGATCAAGAGTGGAAAAAGAGAGGCTAATATTATGTGAAAAATTGTGCCCACAATTTGGCCAGTTTTTGGTGAACAGGGAGAGAAAGAGAGATAGATGGCGAATGGCCATCGGACATGTTCATCATGATTCTATTCCGATAGGCTTGCTATCCATAGTCATGTTTGGAAGGGAAAATATTTAATTCGTGAGGCTTAATTTGATTCCATTATTTGATAGGCAAATTAACTACCACAAGCTTCCTGTAATTACTCTATTTATCTTCCCTACTTAGTCATGATTTTTCCTCCAAAATTGATGGAAGGTAGAGCGAGAGACTTAAGTTAATTGTACCGACTTAAGCCACTTTTGGGCAAAAATTTCACCGAAAATTTGAACTTAATCGTTCGAATATTCTGAAGCGAATCATTATTGAGAATTATTGATAAAACAACCGCAATTCACTGATTCACACGCAAAAGTACCAATTTTAATCTTAGATTCCTCTCAATTCTATGCGAATTCAGAATGAATTTTTGGAATTTGGAATCAAATATTGAGCCTAAAATTTTTTCAAAACATGAGAGAAGCAAAAAAATTCAACTATCAAGGATCAACAGGCAAAATGACAAATTTCACTCATTCATATGACAGAGCGAAGCGAGGCAAGTAAGCAGCATGATATATAAGTGAAATGTTGTTGCTACTACTGTCAATCAAGGTGATGATGGATGACAGAAAGAAGATGATATAAAAACCGTCATATTTACGCTCACTTCGATCAATGATCGACTCAAGTGGGTGGCTAGAGGAGGAGACTGGAGGAGTTGACGTTCAATAATGAGACGTTCTTGATAAAATAGAGAGAGAGAGAGAGAGAGAGAGAGAGAGAGAGAGAGAGAGAGAGAGAGAGAGAGAGAGTAAAAAAATATATACTGTCGAAGTTTTCATCTTTTTTTCCGTTTCTCACTGCTCTACTGATCATCTTTCCAGATGAAATTGAAACATAAATTGGTTGGAGAGAGGAAGAAGCAAAAAGAAGAAGATAAAATTCAATAAAAATTTTTCCTATATAGTAAGTTATGGGAAAAGTAACGGCAGTTTCACGACTGACCTTATTATTGTTATTACTATTATAATTCACCGATATATTGCGATAATCATTTTTTTTTCTTCAAATTCAAATTTTTTCTTGCCATCAACAACTCAATTTATCGCTACATATTAATTTAAAATATTCATATTAACACTGGACTGTTGTAAACACACTTACAGGTAGGTTTCTAGGGATGCTTGTTCTTGTAGGCAGCAATTGCAAGGTGCCAACATTGAAGGTTCAGGAGAGAGAGAAAAAAATAGCGGAATAAAAGATAGATAAATATAAGCCATTTTATTGGCCTTTTATCCTCATCAAGAGCAAGTACCGAAAGACACGAAATGATAAGCACGCACTACATATAAGCAGCAATTCAATTCACAAAAGATACTGTACCGTTAGGATAAAGTGTTTGTATGTGTAGAGAGAACTACAATCGAAAGTATCACAATCTTTTTTATTCATTTTCTTCTTTTTCTTCTTCTTCTTCGTTTTACTCTTCTTACTCTTTTTCCCTTGTCTTGTGGCTTGCTCACTTATCCAAGGTAAAAAAAGTTTTTTCTTTCTCGTTCACCCAAAAGGTATTCTCATTAGACGATATTTGAGGGTTAATAGTTAATTTAAATGAACTTTGGGTGAAAGCAAAAAAAGAGTAGACATGATGATGAAGAAGAAAAAAAATTCGACTATCGTGTTCAAATCACTTTCAAGATTATAGAGAAAAGCCTTGATGGTGTGGGCTTGTAGTGGTAACAACGAATGTCCAGGAAAAAATTTAAGCGGGAAAAACTTAATCGGAATGTTCAACAAGTTGACTTTCGAAGAAGAGGAGCGAGAGAGAGAGAGAGAGAGAGAGAGAGAGAGAGAGAGAGAGAGAGAGAGAGAGAGAGAGAGGAATAAAGATGACAATGATGATGAAAAGTTATTCAAATTAAAGAGATCATAATGGTTATGATGGAAAGGGAAGAGAAAGAGAGAGAAAGAGAGACATCGAGATGGAGTGGAATAATAGTAAGCGAAAGTCAAAATAATCAAAACTATCATCCATGATGATATATTCATGTATATCAGCCAACCGGTGGGTGGAATAGTTGAAGGAGGAGGCTTTTACTGGTCAAATGAAGAGTAAAAGAATAAGAAGAAACTTAGGGAAAAGCTGGTGAAGTTCTTGGAGTAAAGAAAATAAGAAGACAGCATACAAGAAGATGGCCTCGGTGCGTAACTAGAATAATAACACCAATTTTTAACCATCATTAGTATTATCATCATTTGCACACACACGTTCACTCACTTACTCAAAAATGTTCTCATATCTGTATAGCTTGTGTATATATTATTTTTCACTCCATTTTTACCTATTTTTTGGTCTAATTTTTCAACCTTCAATATTTTTTCTTCTACATATTTCTTCACTTTTTTTTCTTCTCCTCTTCACACTAATTATTATTTTATCTTTTTGCTCACTTGCACTCGCGTGCCAAGCGTTTCACTTGAATATCGTTCTAATAAACATCTACCGAGTCAACAACAGGTAAGAAAGTCAGAAAAAAACATACAAACATCTTCTCTCCTTGCATACACACACATGGCTTATGGCTTGTCATTTGTTCTCTCATGATCAGTCGATGGAATATTGCAACCAGAAAGATAGAAATGAACTTGTGAACAGTATTGTGAAGACAATATGCTTAGCACCATATGATCAGCATTGCAAGAGGAATGATAATTATGATATCTCTTGGGATTGAGTGTAAGTGACAGTAAAGTGAATGAATGGAAAGAAAAAAAAATGATGAAAATATTGCAATTCAATCATATTTTGAGTGATAATCTTCACATACTCTGAAAATCTTTTATGAATGAAGAAGAGAATCTTGAATTATAATCACAATAGCCGCAGTGAGAATAAGCTTTCTAGGGAATTATCATGCTCTCATGGAAGCATTTTATTGCCACCACAAATAAATCTTGAATTATTGAAGGTTCTTTTCCGAATTTTAATACATCACAAAATTGGACTCAAGCTAGGCCAACAAAATTGGTGAGCCTTCTCTCTCTCTCTCTCTCTCTCTTCCTTTCTCAATATTTGAACCATAATGTTTAACGCTTCTGGTCATGAGAAAGGGAGAAGAAGAAGATGTAAAGTGATGAAAAGAAGTGGAAAAGGAAGATGATCATGATGATAATGATAATGATGATCACAAAAGATACAGCCTGAGGGTCTTAGAAAAGCTCTTATTTTCAACTGCCTCTATCATCAACAGAAATCATTAGGCATTCATAATTCAGCATTCAGATGATAGTATGATTAGGGGTGATAAATTTTTACTTCATCTCACTATCTTTTCATTGACTTTTATTCCAATTCAATCGTATTCTTTCACAAGCAAACACACACGTACACACACACACATACTCATAAAACGTTGGAGACATGAATTCAGCAAGGTGCTGATAATTTCACATATCACTAAATTATATGAATGACCAAGTGATGATCACTTTTGAGTGGCATGATTCCACACAATTTTCCTTGAAAATAGTGCTGATAACGGTGATGATATTGGAGGAGAAAAGTGAGAGAGAGAGATAAATTTTTTTCTCTAAAACAATTGATTCTTGTCCTTGATCTAGTGGATAATTATTGATATATATGTTCAATGAGAATTCTCTTCAAGAGATCCACTTTCTTGCCTTGAAATTTATCCGATGGATAAATGCTCTGTAAAAGAATGATGATAAATTTTCATTTTTTTCCAAACATAACGGTTGTTTTATGAGCTTGAAAAGTATAGAGCTCAATTTGATGATGTAATGATGGTGGGAGAGAGAGTTTTTTCATCAAGTATTCCCAGGTAAAATGTATCAAATTCAGTTGCATCGAGAAGATGAGCAAGTATCTTGAGCCACTGTAAGCTTACTTGATAAATTGTGATACTGCAAGTAGACAGCGTGAGAATATTGAAACTTGGAAGGATTCATGAAGACAGGAAGTAGACTCTCAACAAGTGGCTTACTCAATTATCTACTTTTTCATCTGGAATTAAGTCTGAGAATCAAAGTGGTTTACATTTTCTCCCTCTCTCTCTTCTCTTCCAATTCTTATCAATACCCGATATGCTAAAAAAATTTTTTGATGAAGAGGATAGAGAGAGTTAATTTCTTGATTTGAGTTGATCAAAATATGAGAATAGATATAGCACAGGATGCTGGAAGAGATATTCATTAGACATTCAATGAGTTTCGTGTCCTGTCAAAAATTTTTTGACCATTCAGAACGGAGTTACAACGAAAAAGATAGGAGAAGAAGGAGAAGAAGAGGAGAGAGAGAAAATTTTTCTTTTCTAATCATTTTTGAAATTGTTTTCATCCTTCCTTGTTTTCTTATTTCTAATTTGCCACTTAATGAGGTATAAAAATCGTGAATCCTTGAGAGAACTTTGATCATCAATATTCAAGTCTTCACTTTGAAATTCATTTGCATGTAGACTTCACTCGAATGGTGCAATATGCGCCACTTATTAATCAATCATTTCTATCTATCAATGATGGAGCAATTTAGTGGGGGCTCAGAATTTTTTCAATGAATCATGAACACTGGCACAAGCTATCATGTATACCAGTCCAGGCAATGTTGGGGCCAACATAAAAGTTAGGATGACTAGTCTCTCATTCTGAACGTGGACTCAGGTTAATCAGCTTTCTCTCTCTCTCTCTCTCTCTCTCTCTCTCTCTCTCTCTTTCTTTCTTTCTTTCTTGGATCAAGTAAACTTTTACCTAAATTCGTAAGCCAGCACATCTACACCATCTGATATGAGGAATTCGATGAATGATGAACAAAAATCATGATGATTCATGCTATCGGATGAATAATAAGAGTATGAAGCGAATCATCATAAATTCAGACTAAGCTTGGCACAGTAATAGTTATCATGATAATATTAAGACAATGTGGAGAAAAAGAGCTTTTCACCTGGAATGTCTTGGGAAGTCTTACACTAAAGTCTTCTTATCAATGAAATTTTCAATCCACAGGCACCGATAAGAAGATAAAATATCATACACTAGCACCTATACTAATATTATAACATTTCATTTTGCCCTCAGAAATTTTGGACACAGCATGACTCAATTTTGCCTAGACTGTACATTGGTATTGATGAGAAAAGAGCTCATGGTAACTTGAGACATATTCTTCCCTAAGATGCTGGCTTGAGCAAAGATGAAGAAAGAGAGAGAGAGAGAAGAAAAAGTGGTCCTGATGAAAGTAACAAATGAATGAGAAATTAAGAATTCAAGAGCCGATGGGAGAAGATGAATGGTCAATGAGAAAAGGAAGCGTAAAAAGGAGGAGAATTAATTGATTGAGAATAAATGATCTTCTTCTTCTTCTTCTTTTACTCATCCTGCAAAAGAGAGAGAGAGAGAGAGAAGAAGAAGATGAATCACTCTGGCAGATTTTTTGCCTCTTGGTTGGGCTCTCTCTCTCTCTCTTTCTCTCTCTCATCGGCACGATTGAATGCGCTGATGAGAGGCTGGCTGAGTGTTTGGCACCTGATACACTGCATTCGTTATACTTTGCGGTTATCTGAGATTGCGGTTGAATATTGAATGACATGAGAAAAAGTTGGTCGAATGAGTGGATGGCTGAGAGAGAGAGACTATTGCTACAACTTAAAGATTCCAGCGATAGAAGGAGGAGAGGGGGGAGGGGAGTCCATAGTAAAAACCTGTGGGTGGCGATGGGATAGATTTGAAAGTTTGTGCCATTGGATTGTCTTGCTTATTGATGTCTTGTTACACATTCGTATCAGTTACTTGAATGAAAATCGAGAATATATATTTCTCTCTTTCTCTCTTCATATATATACAAACACTACATTTCCGGTGGAATTTTTGATTCTAATCTTTTTGTGAAGAAGCCCTAATGCGTAACGTATTTTCTCAACATTGATCCTTTATCACACTTTTTCCTGGAATATTCAATTCTCCCAATTTCTTCTCCGTTCATTTCATGATGATGATTCATTTTCAAGGTTTCGGCACATCAGCACCTTATCGAGGCAAGATTTTTAAACATAAAATAGAGGTGAAAAGTGATGAATGAAGAGAGAGAGAGAGAGAGAGAGAGAGAGAGAGAAGGGGAAAAGTATCTGCATATAAATTGTAATAAATGAATGAAGTTGATCTCGGTTGGAAGAACAGTCTCTCTCTCTCTCTCTCTCTTTCTCTTTCTCTCCTTTTTGATAGGGAAAAACCTTGCTTCTCTTTGAATATGAAAACAAAGATTCTGATTCCGTTCCGAATCAAATTTTTTTACCAACGGAAATATTCTCGCTGGAAAGTGTATATACATTATAATAGCCACCAGATCTTGTCTTTTCCGTTTCATGCTATCGAAACTGGGTTTGTCCTTCGGAACTTCGGTGGCAGGAGATGACGATGAAGAGTTTCAATTTCAGGGCTCATTTTGAGCCTCAAACACATCAACATGTATGTGAATTGTGATGCTGAACGATGATGCTCTCTCTCTCTCTCTACCTTTCCTTTTCGAAGGATAAATATTCTGAGAATGATCGAATTTCAAGATTTTCATTGGCATTGGAATCTTTCTTCTGAGAATTGGATTCCAACGTTTCGATGGCAAGAAATCAAGAACGATGTTACATCGTTCATAAATTTTATGATCATAATGAGTCATTTGGAATGTGTCCAAATGACTTGAAACTCTTTTGTATACCTCTTTTGATTGTACACTTTGAAGTGAGAAACAAATGATCATCATTAATGTGATACAATATTCAACCAAGTGTACATGCTGTTCACTTGGAAACTTTATCTTCTTGAGAGATAGAAGATTAGTTCAATCGTACAGGTGAAAGTGTTCAGATTGAATGACAAGTGGACTTGAGACCCAGGAAGGTTGATAAAGAAATTTTTATGGGATCAAAATTTTTTTGAGGTCCATTCAAGCAAGATGAGAGATAGATAGATAGATAGATAGATAGATAGATAGATAGATAGATAGATAGATAGAGAGAGAGAGAGAGAGAGAGAGAGAGAGAGAGAGAGAGAGAGAGAGAGAGAGAGAGAGAGAGAGAGAGAGAGAGAGA
>QZCP01000304.1:0-17777 GCA_003956705.1 Brevipalpus yothersi
AGAGAGAGAGAGAGAGAGAATGTCGGCCAGACTGTTTGTAGTAGCAGCAGCAGTTACTCTATGTTCTAAAGAGAGAGTTACACTTGTACACTGTTGAGCCAGACAACACTGTTGTTTTCGGAAAAAAGCTTAATAATTCAAAAATATTTTGTGCCCAATTAATGGTGATTAGTTGTTGATTATTATTATTCCAAGGGGACCATAGTTTATCAGGCATCAAAGCGATTTTTTCCTCCTTTTTCTCTCTCTTTCTCCTCAATTCATCATCATCTCAATTGTGAGTATATTATTATGTGTATGGTTCAAGTGTTACTTGATTGATTATCATTGTTTACATCGGTTTTTAGCCATTTTTAGCCTATTTTGTAATTCTTTTCAATTGCTTTGGAACAAATTATTATTATATGTTCAGTTTATGTGTCAATTATTGTTGATTGACAATTGTCCTGAATGAAAGTATGTTGAGAGATGATATCAAATATTTGATGCTAAATATTGTGTGTTTGTGTAGGTGAATTTGAAAACTTGCTTACTCTTTTGTTTTTCAATTACATAGGTGCCGATAACAACGACCGATGCTCCTTGTATCAGGTCAAAATTCTCGGACTGGTGAACAAGCAACTGCTGATCATGCCTCCAGCATGTATGGGCGACTCGTCACTCAAGATCAATTAGCAACACTAAATGTAACCAATTCAGCCAGTGGAGGTGGACAAGGCATTTGTAATGAACTTGTTTCATCAATACAGCACCAAAATAAGTTACTAACATTTAAATTCCGCAATCCAAGCTCCGCTCCATTGAGAAAACTCAGCGTTGACCTTATAAAAACGTACAAGCACATTAATGAGGTTTATTATGCGAAAAAGAAAAGACGAGCTCAACAAACTCAAGGTGATGAAAGCAACACCAGTCACAAGAAAGAAAGAAAGGTCTACAATGATGGACATGATGATGACAATCATGACTACATCATAAAGCCTGGTGAAAGGTTTGCTGACCGCTATGAAATTGATTCGCTCATCGGTAAAGGCTCCTTTGGACAGGTTGTGAAAGCATATGATGTTCAGGAGCAGTGTCATGTGGCCATCAAAATAATAAAGAACAAAAAACCTTTCCTCAATCAAGCACAGATTGAAGTCAAGCTTCTTGAAATGATGAACAACTTTGAAACCAATGGATCAATCTATGCCGCTGGTAAAGAGAAAATAGTGAAATTGAAAGGACACTTCATGTGGCGCAATCATCTTTGCCTAGTTTTCGAGCTTCTATCTTATAATTTATATGATCTTCTCCGTAATACCAATTTTCGCGGTGTCTCTCTCAATTTGACCCGAAAGTTTGCTCAACAGATGTGTACAGCACTAGTTTTTCTCACTCATCCCGAAATATCAGTTATTCATTGTGATCTAAAGCCCGAAAATATCCTACTCTGTAGCCCAAGAAGGAGTGCTATCAAAATCGTGGATTTTGGCAGCTCATGTCAATTAGGACACAGAATATATCAATACATCCAAAGCCGATTCTATCGTTCTCCCGAGGTATTACTGGGTCTTGGCTATGATATGGCTATCGATATGTGGTCACTTGGTTGCATCCTACTTGAAATGCACACTGGAAACCCTCTCTTCAGTGGGTCTGATGAATGTGACCAAATGAATCAAATAGTCGAAGTTCTTGGTATACCTCCCAAACATCTTTTAGATCAAACAAATAAAGCTCTCAAATATTTCGAAAAGACTCCAGATGGAAATTATATTCTAAAAAAGAGAAGTGATGGTAAAAAATACAAACCACCTGAGTCAAGAAAGCTACATGATATTCTTGGTGTTGAAACTGGTGGCCCTGAAGGCCGTAGACTGAAAGAACCAGGCCATACAGTAGCTGATTATCTCAAGTTCAAAGATTTGATTGTAAAAATGCTTGACTATAATCCCAAAACAAGAATCACTCCTCATCTTGCTCTTCAACATAGCTTCTTTAGACGAACCATTGACGGAGGTACCAGCACTGCTCATAATATAAGTCCCTCTGTTGACCCAACTTTTCTAGCAGCAACCAATTGTGTCGGTCATTGTCATCCTGCCTATTCATTTACCAAAGAAGGAAAGGAAATGGACCATCAAAGGAGCTCAATTGGGCATCCTGTCAATAATAGTCGTATCCCTACAGACTATTCCAAGAAACCATCATATAGTAATCAATTTACCAATTCAACTGATCCATTGACCAGTACTGTGACTAGAGGCTCTGTGATAAATTTAGCTCGTCAATTAACCGAGAGAGATATCTCTTGTTCATCAGCTATGGATTGTGAAAGTCCCATAACTGGACCTCCAAATGCACCTGGTAGCAACTTTCCGAGTCATCCAGCATCGCAAATTGAATCGCTTAAAAAATCACCATCACACAGAAAATCAATCTATTGAATGGAATTATTTCATCTTTAAAGTCTCCGGTTGCTATTTGAGATTTTAATTTCTTCAACAATTCCAGGTTGGCAGTGATTTTTGATGCTTCAAGTCGTAAGCTCATTGATCTTGTGCTGAAAGTTGTATCCTCCGAATCATAATGGTGGAATCAAGACAGTTGATAAACAGCTCCCAACGCAATCAGATAAACTCCTCAATAAATTATCAATCGAGTTGAGCGGATACCTTTTTGGTTGTGCCCAATTTGGACATCCTAGCCTCTCTAGATTCAAGGCGATATTTGTTGTAACTGACAACAATTGTGAGTGCAATGCCCAGCTAAGAGATGTAGCAACACAATTTCAAATTGCATTATGCAATGCATTCAGAAAACGATCCTAAAATTGTAAATTTTTGTTCGCATTTCCAGTTGAATTAGTGGTGGATAGATGTCAGATGATGTTTTGCCATTTTAACGAACTGAAAACTCGTTAAAATCGCTCTGTTGAGGACGCAAAAAGGCAACTTGCGAAATGAAACGAATCCAAGTGCCGTCACATTCCACGTCCCGAGCTGGAAAGGTTCTGAAGGAACTCGAATTTAGGGCAATCTGTTCTCTTTTCAAACTCGCCCCGTTTCAATCTCACTCGTGAGATGAAAAGCTTGCTCGACTCTCTCGATAAAAGCGATGGGCTGAAGGCGATAAGCTCTTCGCAATCGTTCTTTCAGTTGGCAGCGATGAATGAGAGCGAGCAAGTCGATATGAAAGTTCCACGTTCATACCTTGCATTTATGTTAACGAAGTCGTTCACTCATTCTAATTCATGATCTATTCATGAAAACTCGTCTATTCCTGGCTCATGCTTCTGCCCCTGGTGGTCACCCAGCCGATGCTGACCTGCACCGTCGACAGTCCACCATGAGCCCTCCCGTCCCGGTGCTCATCCTTTTGCTTGTTTCTTTTTGCTGGATTTCGGTGCAGTGCCAACCTCATGTTAACTCTTCAGCCTTTCATCCTTGTGCGACTCCTTTACCATCTACCTCTGACTTTAACTTGTCATCTTTGGTCCAGCCCGATGTTCTCGGATCGAGGACGAGGATCAATACTTCTAGAAGGCTTGGTAAAAGGGATATTATCGGTTCGTCACATGCACTGTCTGAATATTTTTTCCATGATATGGACGAAGAGATGGACTCTAGTGAAGTTAACGAAGCAATGCGTAGAATCAGCGATGATTATGATGACCTCAGGGTAAGCTATGCGAATGGACGCCCCGATTATCATGCGCGAGAAGCGTGAGGCAACGTCTTGTCGTGCTTTCCTTATGTTTCGTTCGATATATCATCACGATCTTTTCGATTTCCTTGAACAATGCAGACCATCCAGCAGATCAGCAGAACGTTGATCCAAGTTGACAGAAAACATCGCGTTGTCACTTTTAACAACATTACCTTTTCGTCTACAGTCAGGGGTGTGCTCCAGCAGTACCATCCAATACGTCAAATATCTGCTTTTGTGTTTGTTGGCGAGCAATAGAGTATTCTGACTTTGAAACAATCTCAACAATCTCAATTTTCATTATCCCATCTATAGATGGACTTATGAATTCATATTCCCTGGGCTCTAGGGTGAGGAGATAATAGCAGTGCTGTTAATGAAACCAATGAAAAGTCTGATCGTTTTGAGCTCATTTTGTTGAAACCTTTTTGGAAGCGAAATTTTGATTTATATCGGGTTACTTATTCACTCATCGCTTCATTGATAATCGGCCAATCTTTTTGAGAAAAATACGGAAAGCTTGATTGATGAGCATGATCCATCTCTGTAGGGAGTCATAAACTCTATTTCTAGAAAATTTTTGCGAAAATCACTGGTTCATACATATTTAATAGAAAGTGCAGCTATTTGAAGGGTTAAATAATCAAATGAAACTTCCTCAAGTTTTTCTCCTGAAATTTTAAATGAACCAACATGATTATTCCATCAAATAAGATAATTTTTTTACTACTCAAACTGAATGCATGTACGAATATTTTTGGGCGTTTTCTTGGATTGTTTTGTATACTTTTATTATTTCTTTTCAATTCATCTCCTTAAATTCAGAGTTAATGAACATTATAACCGTAAAGGTGAGAACCATGAATCTCACCAGTGTTGAGCTGATGATTAGTCACTGATATGAATGGTGATTCTAATCGACAAAATTTCGACCTGGTGACATTATTTGCCATGTAATAGGCATACGACCCGATTATGCGGGTGATTCCCGGGAAGGGGCCATGAGGATCAGGATGAGCTTGAATACTTTATTCTCGTGATCACGAAATTTTTATCATTTCTACCGTTTGAATAGCTTGTGCGTGCTATGATTTGATAGTTTTGTCATTATTTGATATGCTCACTGCTGTCTGAAGTGCTTTTGAAATTGAATCTGGGAACTTTCTTGTAACAAAACAATGTCTCTCATTTCTCACAATAACTCATTTCTTTCTTTCCAGCACACGAGCGAGTTCTTGAATGATAGTCCCGGGCTTCTTTCTCCAGCGAGTGAAGATACTCATCACTATTTTCTGCCTCCAAAAAGTAAGCGAAAATCGCACAGACAGGTTTCTCATCGAAACCAAGACAGATTGGAATCCAAACATTCTGAAGAAGAAAACGGAGATCCAACTGAGCCACTCCACCCCATCGAAGTAGAAGGCCAAAGGGGTGGAAGAGCAAGCTCTAGAAGACCTAAAGTGCCATACAATTCCGCCACACTTGTAAGCTCCAATGCCTCTCGGTCCGCCGATCAATCCTCATCGCGCCGCAGGATCAGGCCTCTTTCCGCCCGTCAGGCTAGTCGAAGACGATCGGACAACGCAAGGTCGACTTCGCCCTCTGAAACTGGTTTGATAGAGGACGAAGAGCGACACGTTCCCGGTCCAGATGATGTAAGTGATACTCTCGATTTCAACAACCCCCAACAGCAGCCCACAAATAGGCGCAGGTCACGTGGACGAGCCCAATTGAGAGGCCAACAAGATAATGATTCAAATTCGTCCACTAGAAAAACTACTTCGTCGTCTGATGACTCCGATCCTTTAACGCCGAATCAATCGTCCGACAATCGGGTTAACCAACTGTACAGACCTAATTATCAGCACTACGAATCGCGCGGTCTTCACTCGTCATCCAGTTTCCGCAACTTAAACGATGCGTCCAATGTGGCTCGAACTGAATCTACAGCAAATAACGTGTTTTCAAATTCTCGTAATCGATATTTCCAGTCTCGCCCTCACACTGTGGGTGAATATCGGACTCAAAATGTGTTCAATGCTGCTAACCGGCTACCAACAATATTGGTACCAAACCAAGACATTCGTCAGCTGTCCAGGCCGTTTCTCACCACTGCTATCCCCGAAGAAACCGCTGAGCCTTCGCTCGCTCACTTTCCATCCAATCCAGCTCCAGTTTCTTATGAAAGTCGCTACGAAACTGGGAGACCCGATGGACGGAGGACACACTTATATCGAACTGTGGTTGCTGATCATTTGATTGATGAAGAAGAGCCAAGAACAGCGACAACTCCCAGGCCAGTCGCAGCTACGGAAGCAAGTTTTCCAATTCAAACTGTCCCTGTTGACTTCCACTATCAATATGAGAGAGAAAAGCGCCCTACTTTTGAATACCGAGATCAATCAGGTAATGTTCCTTTCGAAATACCGACCTAATATCGTGTTGATTGACTAAGTGAACCATGAATTGGTTTTCTATTCTCTCATTTCCACTCTCTCTTTCTTTCTGTTGTGTTTTTTGGCTCTAAAATAGCTGTTTTCTCAATTTGTCGCAGTGCTGATGCATTCGCTCGAAATTGAAGCTCTTTTTCGCTCTCCATCTCTTTCTTTCTTTCTTTCTTTCTTTCTCTCTTATGAATCTCAGACTCGAACGAAGTAGGTTTGATTCCTTATTTGATACAGCTCATTAGAAAATTCATCCCATCTATCAAGGCTGTGAAAATTGTATTTTGAGTGCGGAACGGTATTCAAATTGTTCGAAAAATTTTATCCATCTCTATTTTTCAGAACCTCAATATCAACCACTCACAACAACAGCCAATCCTTTAGATGTAGGAGTTGGTGACTCTTACTCATCAAGAGATCAGTCGAATCGCTATCATTTGGTCAAACAATCAACAACGGAATCACCACGCACCCAAGGATCCTACTATGGGTAAATTTTTCTATTCAATTTTCCTGTCAAAATCCTAACCAATTTCGTCTCTTGAACCATAGAATGCAAGGAAGAGAGTTCACAGCAACCACTCGAGCACCCACACCCCCGCGTGAACAACCGGTTGAGCCGAATGATGAATACCGGCCTCCACCAGTGAGACCAGCAGGAAGACCTGCAGGCTCACGACCTGCAAATCGTCCTCCTCCTGTGAGACCAGTAAGAGTGAATGTGCCTCAAAGTAGACCCTACAAACAAGATAATGCAGCTAGTACCGGTGGAAATGATGAAAATCAGCCAATCCAGCCTAGTGGTCAACAGAATGGACAGCCTAATGGGCAACCTAATGGTCAGCCTGGAGGCAGGCGTCGAAGAAAAAGACCACGTGCTTCGACTAGCACGACTACGAGTACAACTTCACAACCCAATTACTACGATAATGAATATGAGTGAGTATGAAGTCTAGTTATCTAGTTTGCTATGAAGTTTGGGAAATTCTTTTTGTTGGACTCTTTCATCACAGTTTTTTCTTCTCATTTCACCAGGGACGATTACGATGAAGATTATGAAACCACTACAACTACTACTAAGCCACGTAGAAAAGGACGACGTCGCAGTACTACCACTACCACGTCAACACCACCACCAACCACACGAACTCTTTCTCCTGGTTATAAACATCGATCGGATAATAGGATAATTGATTTCATGGCAGATCCTAACTTTCCTCATGAACTGAAAGGGGCAGATCTTACGGACTATCCCTTCTATATCAGCCTTCCATCAGATATTCATTTCAATTGCCAAGGCCGACATGATGGTTATTATGCAAGTATCGAGCACAAATGCCAGGTGAGTCCTCACTTTAGCTTTGACAGTAATTTTTCTACTTGGAGCCTTGGAGAAAAAGGTATTGGAATTTGAAAGGAATTTGGAATCACTTAGTCGAGAGCGCTAAAGCCGCTATCAATCAAAAAGCACTGGAAAATTTTCATGAGTTCCGATTGTCTTCTTCCTTTCGATCATAGATGGATAAATGGTGGGCTGTCTCATGACCTACTGAAATTATTTCCTGGTCAGAAATAGCTAGCTCGTTATCATTAGGTTCGAAACTATCTCACAAGTCAATCATTTCATTATCCTCTCGTCTATTTAATGAATCTCGAAACTCTCCCCACCATCAATCTTGGTGGTGATCAGAAAGTCATCTGGCCATGATCAGGATTGATTCTCATTATGAATGGTCTGATATTCTATAGACTCGTTTATGAATAGATGAAAGAATCAACTTTTCCAAGATTGTAGGGCAGATATTGTTGAATTTATGGTTTGCAAAATATTCTTGTAGATTGTATACCCACCTTGCATGCCAAATTTTAACCGAAACTGATTTGGTCTCCTCGAAACTCTTATTCAAATTATTTATCTCCTTCAGGTTTACCATCACTGTGCTCTGGGTCATCGATATGATTTCCTTTGTCCGAATTACACCTTGTTCGATCAAACAACATTCACTTGTCGATTCGTGAATACTGTAGATTGTCTAAAGTCAGCGGATCATTTCAATCGGAATGATGAACTCTATATTGAAACCACTGAGGAGCCAGATCTGGGTGAAAAGCCTAAGGAAAAAGATCGTTCAAGAAGAAATCAGTCGAAGCCACCAAAAAACAAACCAACTCCGAGTACTGAAGCAAAGGAAAACAAAGACCCTAAAAATGATTCACCGAATGAAGAATCGGATGAAAAAGAGAGTTCACGAGAAAAAGTAACCTAGATTCAGGATCTAGTTCTTATGGGATTTATCTAGGCCATCATGGATGACAACTGATCTATTTAAGTACTTTGTAAATCGTTTTGTAGAAGTCATTTTTTGGAAAAAAATTTGCAAAAAAATTTCGAGTCCCATTTTCCTCATAAGCCTACATCTGATTAGATTATAGAGCTTATGCATGGGTAAATTTTTCTTAGCGTTTTTTACATTTAAGGTAATGAGGATGAATATCAATATCAATAGGGTGAGTGGGGTGACAACGAGATGTATCAAAATGAAAAAGGATCAATTAGGAGAGGTGAACTTTCCTCTTGTAAGAGCATCATTTTTTGATTCAGCTCTGTTGACAGGTTTAACAAGTCGTGAAACTCTTTTACTCTTTTACTCAAAGAGTGGAAAGTTATAATTTATGAAACACCTTATGAAGAGTGGAGGGTCTATGAAGCTAGCTCCAACCTCATGATTACCATTGTTCCTTTTTGAGCACCATTCATGGGCATGAGAATCATCTCTAACTTCCATGTGCTACGTGCTCTTACTTTTTCGCTCTTCCGGAATACATCCAACGAATAAGGGGGATTTATTTCAGGGATACTCTTTAAATAGTGATGTCTACCATCTTTTGGAAAACGAGTCAAGGGTCCATGGTGTTTTCATCTATCAACAGTTGTTCCCTTGATAACCCGAAAATTCTGGGAAAAGTTTTTCAAAAAGCGTACTTCAAAGCTTGTAACGGTTCATGAAGTTTCATAAGATCAGGACTCATAGTGCTGGATCTGATCTGATCTTAGGAATTGGTTCTTGTATTCTGAAGTTTTAAAGTTAAAAAGTATCTTTTTGAAGGAGGGAATATTTTTAGTCACTGTTGCGTAAGTTTTTGTTTATCTCTTTTTCCATTGTGAATGAATCTCAAGTTTATTGAAATCATGAGAGAAAGTTGAAAAGTCATCCGAATTTGGAAAATGCTGCATCTTCACTCCTTCAAGTTGCTCACCTCCGAGGCAGTTTCTCCAAGTCTTGATCGGAAACATCGCCTGAAAACAGAAAGACGTTTAAAAGATTTACTAAACATCTTAGGAATACAAGGAAAAAACGCGTCATCATCAGTTTCTTCATCAGTTCACCATTTGTCACCAAAAGAATTTGTCCAAAATCATCAAATTGTCGCAACTCACTGGGATGATGAGTATAAAGCTCTCATACTGCTACTTTCCAACGGATTGATGGTTTGGTGCTTTTTTGATCAACTGAGTCTTAGTTGCATTTCAAGCATAAATTTTGATCATTATTTAGAAGGAAAAATCAAGACGGACCATGTTGTAGACACTTTGTTTGACAAAAATCGTTTAATTATATCATCAACCAGTGCTAAACTAATCTATATAACGATGAATGACAAAAAATATCGAACTTTCGGAGCTACTAGAAGTAAGCAATTCAAATTGAAATCTAAAGATGTGACAATCATTGAACATGATCTGGATATCAAGTGTGCCCCAAGACGAGTGCAAAGACATCTAATTTTGAATCGAAACAAAAGTCCCGATGAGGAGCTGCTACTGGTGTGGTGGCCGAATAGTTTGAATACCCTGTGTCCATGGTCTTCACCAATAAATGCTAGCAAAGAATTTTGTAATATAATCATTTATGATGTTTCACAAGACACTCTTGAGCCCTGTGGTTACGGGTCGATTATGAATGAAATTTTGAAGATAGAATTTTGTCGAGTGCGACAAAATGTACTGATTATCATTGAAAGTGATCAACAATCGGGGAACACCTATTACAGAGAATATCAGATTGTTGCTTCTGACAGGAGCTCCTCTTATTTCATCGAGATGATTGAATCTGTTCGACTTACCATTCCAGCCAAGTGCATCAAAGCTGATATCAATCTTCAATTGAGAAAAGTTCTTCTTCTCTGTGAAAACCGAACTGTAGTGATGTATAGCAACGATCTCGATACGATCAACTATTTTCAAGCACCAATCAATGCTGTTGATTTAGTGATCTGTCCACTAGATTCTTATTTTATCGTAAGTGATAGTTGTGGGCAAACAATGATGTATGATTTCAGTCTCCATGTCATTCCGGCCAATTATGACGATGTTTTTCTTCGAGAGACTTATTCCGGATTGAGGACAATGAAATTTCTGGGGAACAGTTTGCTGAGTTTAAAGTTTGTGGATAACCATGATCTAGTTTTTATCAGTCTACCTCCTGATCTAGACTATGTTTCACTGATAAGAGCCTATGCTGTCCATGACTATGTGAACGAAGCTCTGGAAAATCTTCAACAGCTTAACTGGAATAATAACTCTTATGTAGCTCACACAACTTTGAACATCATTTTCAATCATCTCATTCGTCAACCGCTTAATTCAATTACTGAGTCTCAATTGCAAGCAACTTTGGCTACCTTTTATATCGCAAAAATTCCCATCCAGGAAGACATTGTCGAGGAATATCAGTACGAAATGTTTTGCATCGCCAAGCGATTTTTCATGCTTTTGTTGAATTATTCATGTCTCGAGAAAGCATTCTTACTTGCCATAGATTTGAAAAGCTCCCATCTTTTTCTACTTCTCCATAAAATTGCCAAAGAGAGAGGTAACGAAAAACTGGCTCAAGTTTCGATGAACTATGCTCATCAGCTGAGAGATTTGAATTGCAATGGTGTAGATAAACGTAATTTGCAAAGCACAAGGCAGGACACACATTCAAATCCCCTTCCCAAGTCTTCTCCTTCTAACTCAAAAGACGGCAAAACTTATCACACAATCATATCATCAAATCCTCATGGAACAATCATCGATGTACAGCCACAAAATAGCTCAAATAGTATTATTTCAAAGCCTCTTATTTACCCAAATTCAACGTTCATTCCTCAAATACCATTCCAAACTCATACGACACGACCATCGCTTCCTCCGAGACTCGACAGAAGACTGATGGAGCAAACTATCCCGAATGTACCTCCTGTGCCACCAAAATCATCAATTTTGAGACCATCCTCTTCTAAATCATTTCATCTGAATAACAATGTCTTACCCCACAATATCAACGATTGTGAAACATCCACTCAAAGAATGGATGTGAAAAGCTTTCAAGAAAAAGAATTCGTTCCAAAAAGTCAGAGGTTCATTGTTTACCTATAGAAATCCGTTCTGAAATAAAGAACCATATGAAATAAAGTTTTTGTCTTCCTACCTAAACGAAATAATCAACTGCACACCAATTATTCCGCAAAAAATTGAATTCATCTCTCAAGTCAGTTTGATGAGAGATGACGAATAGCTGAGCTCAAATACTTATAGTTAAAAGATAGTTGACCTGGGGTGATTCTTTAGCTTGAAGGGAGTTCTCTCTACTCCAAAGACTCGTTTTCGTGAAAGAAAATTTTTCCTTTTGATCAGTCCAAGAACTGATTCTAAAATTCTAAGATAATAGCGCTTAGATTGATTAAGAGAAAATTTTCTCAGATGGGAACAATATCATGAAAATAGTCAATGATTTTCACAATGAATTCTGCAAAATCGGTCATGATTCGTATTAAAAAATATTTGATTCTTACAAAAGGGGTCAATTTACAAACCATTTGAAGTTTCACTGATTATGTTTTTTCTCTTTATCCCGATCTTTGTCTTTATCTTTATCCTTATGCTTATGTTTATGCTTGTGCTCTTTGTGGGGATGTTTATGCATTTTATCTTTCTTTTTCTTCTTCTTCTTGTGTTTCTTGGAGGATTCCGAGTGTGTGTGTGATGAGCTCTCAAGATCACGTTTCCTTTCAGAGTCTAACAATGGCCGCTGAATATCATCCACAGGCACACTTATGGGTGAATGATGAGACATGGGTTCTAGAAGTCCCAAATTCATTGGAATTTCCGGTGAATGTTTTGTGACAGGAAGTGAGGTATTCATATGAATTGGTGATACTCTTTGAAGTGGAGAAGGTTCCCGAGGCTCAATAGATGGAATTGTAGGCTCGACAAAAGTTTGTTCAGCAGCAATTTTGTCATCAATAACCATTTCTTCATCCTCATTAGGACCAATCTTATCCTCTTTGAAACTTTCTGTCGACATTCTTCGAACTTTAGGTGAGTCCTCTGTAACTTTCGGTAAGGATGCAAGAAATTCGAATGCTTCCCGACGTTCCTCACTTTCAGAGCGCTCTCTTCGAATAGGAGTAGGATTTGCAGTAGGAGCTGGAGAATTATTAATTTGCTTTGGTTCATTTGTTGAGCTAGTATTAAGGACAGCCTTCTTTTCTCTCAAATTGAAGACCATAGAAAATTCGGGCTTGGGTAGACATGAGGGGCGGCCTCGCCCGTAAAAAGTATAGTAAAGATCTACCATTGCACATCGCAGTTTAGAATCGTAGGACAAAGAATTGTTCATAAGACGCCATAATCTATCTACAACTTCTTCACTGTTGAGAAGATTGCCAATATCTTTTCTAGTGATCGGTGGATTATCAATCATCATTTTGATAGTCATAAATCGAACTCGTGGGACAGGATCAAATTCGATAAGATCGAGAAGATAATCCAAATCTTCCCGTCTTTGCTCTGCTTTGGTGATATCGATCAAACACTCGATAGCTTGAATTCTTACATCTACAAACACACCATATTGAGCATATTCTTTGTAAAAGGCTGAATTACTTGGAAGATGACCCATTTTGTGTAGGTGTCGAATGGCTTTGAGGCATGCAACTGTGACCGTGTGCCGATAGCAGGGTAGAAGCTTATCAAGATTGAAATATCTCACTATTTCTTCTAGAATTTGCTTGGTCTCTGGAGGTAAGGCTTCAGATGCAGCGGCTTGAGAGCTCGATCTTGTTAAAGCAGCGGTAACACATGGTGTCACGGTGGTGGCCAAAGCTTCAACCAAAGCAGCACGATAATAGTTATCAGAAAACTTGTTCTTTGTGTTATCGTTATATTTGAAGAGATCTAAAATAAATCGTAAAACTTCCGGTGGACAGATCTTATGTGAGGTACGCAATCCGGCACATGCTATAGGTATAGCTTTCTGCAAAAAGTAGTTTTGAAAATTCGAAAAGTTGTTAAGCCGTGGAATGTTAGGACATGAGTGAGAGCCAAAAAGTTTCTTGAATGTGCTGATCATGGGTGGTGGACCAGCAGAGTTCATTTCATTGGCAATATGAGTGAGAGCTTGTGCTGCTGAACATCTAACTTTGTAGTAGCAATGTTCATTTTCGATAATGTCACTCAAAGCTTTACGAGTGTGATTGGTTGGATATTTTTTCAGCTGATGAATGGCTTCAGCTTGAGCAGTAACATCTCGTTCATAACGAAGTTGATATTGCCAATTAATATCGGGTTGTTCGAAAACAACTTGCCGTAGAAGTTGCATATCAGGGTCAATTCTGATCCAAAGCACTGGAGAATCTGAATCCATGTTGGAAAGATCCATATCTATTTCCTCACCTGTACAGAGAGGAATTTTTTTCTTTTTGTTTCGACGACTTTTAGAATGACACGTTATATCGTGCTTGGTGGTGTTTTCTTCGACTTGAAGATTATGTTTGAACGTTCCGTCAAGTTCTTGAATCCACACTGTGATGGGTCCCATATATTTGCGAATTCCTAAGCTTGTTGTCTCGAGTTGTTTGATTTCGAGCTCAACAATGTTGCGCTTCCGATTGAAAATAAAGCTTCCATAGAATTTAGGATGCCCTCCGATATAAACCCACTGGTTGAGAAAATTAGAAATGTCTTTACCGGTTACAGCGAATATAGCTTTGGTGAAACTTGTAGTTGATAAATGCATATTACTCCAAGCATAAGGAGAGTTTGTCGTCACTTTTTGCTGAGAAGCATTGATGGCAAGAGAGAGAAGCTTGTTAAATACTTGGAGCATCAACTCTCGACCAATTCGATCTTCGAGCATTCTGATGATTAGGTAGGATTTTTTTCGATGAATTTCATCGTACAAAGGTGAAACCGTGTGAAAATATTTGGGTGAAAAATACAAGTTACTGAGGGTCTCCGTTGCTTTGGATGGATCTAGAATAACTCCACCATGTTTCTGTTCATATGCTATCACTTCGTTAATATTTTCATAAACATCGAAGCGGTATTCATTGTTACCAAAAGCTTTTCTCTTATACTGTGAGCTCAACCAAGATGACAAACCACGAGTCAACCAGGCATCAGCATAGGAATGCATGGAGATGAAAGTTCCAAAAAACTGTTGAGCTATAGCGGAGGTCAAGATTTCTCTGGTTCTATAAGTTTGATCAATGATGTGACGTGAATGAAGTAAGTTCACGTCTAAGATGCTGAAAGATGCATAAGATTGACATTCTTGATAAGCTTCGTCCACAAAAACTTGCTTGTAGCAAGAGTATGGATATCGTGTTGAGAGAAGTTCTTCATAAAACTCAAATGCTTCATGTAAGAAAGCGCAAGTATCTTTGAGAAGCGATTTTAGATGAGGCAAACCAAAATGACTCACTTCGTGCATGTTCGGATCTACCATAAGTTCAAATGGGCCGACAGCTAATCCGATTGCCGGAGCACAAGTAGGCACATTCAATTGATAATGATACGTTTTACGCCTCTTATCATAAGTGTAGACAGTCTCCATAAGATCGCCAGAGGATACTGCGATCATTGAAGCATCCACGGTGAACTCAAGTTTCCAAGTGCATGGTTCGCAGTAAGAGTCAATTGAAGGGAACCACAAGCGGGAACTGTTCTCGTGACCATAGGTGAAAAGATGGGTGGCAGTGGCATTGAAATCAGGGTCTTCAATGTTTCGAGGTACTGCAAAATGAATACCACCGAGAGGAGTTTCAGCACCAAATTCGATACTGACTCGTATAATTTTTCCCTCCTGAACGAAATTATTGAGTTGAGTGGGTATTTGTACGATAATTTCACCATTATTTTTCTCCGGATCAGTTGAACTTATACACGTAAAATGACTAGATGAGAATGAATCAATATTTCGCTGTTTACACTCTTCTTGACAAATCTCCAGACTCGGATCATTGTAAGTAAACTGGCACGTATAATAGTCATTCATCAGTATCTTGAAGATCCTCAATTGTTTACAATTCAATTTGAAATGTCTCACATCACTACGTTGAGCAATAATGTGCATCTCAATCATACCAATGTATGATTGACGCTCAAAATTAATATTGCTTATGCACAATAACTGATGGACTCTGTGTGAAAGAATCAATCATTATTAGTAAGCCGATCAAATAAATAACATTACCAAAAAGCCCTTACAATCACCAACAAGTGGTGTAGGGCAACAACACTTACAGCTTATATGGTCGTGATTGATCCATTGTATCAAGAGTAATTAACTTACTGCTCAACAAAGTATTATAAACAAATTATATGATTGGAAGATAGACCACAAATACATGATTGAAATTACCTCTCTTACACAATCAGAGCGCGAACTGCATCATGATATGATCATCATCATGTTGTTTGGATCAATTCAAGTTTAATTATTCAACTCGCTCCAAAGTATTGAGAATGCCGAAAATATGGCGCCAAAATTGTATTTGAATTGAACTTTGTTCACTTGGAGTTGAATTTAAAAGTTTTTTTCTGATCAAAATTCTGTGAAAATTAATTATTTGACTTGATTATGTCTCTTATGACACAAGATTGAGAAGATTTCAGTGTAAGAAAGGATTTTCGGTTAAGTTAATTTTTGCGAAAACAA
Organism: Brevipalpus yothersi; assembly: GCA_003956705.1. Taxonomy (NCBI): domain Eukaryota; kingdom Metazoa; phylum Arthropoda; class Arachnida; order Trombidiformes; family Tenuipalpidae; genus Brevipalpus; species Brevipalpus yothersi. Next base: position 16,121 of record QZCP01000304.1, read on the forward strand.
TACCCCAAGTAAAAAAGTGTGAAAAACAATGAAATGGGGCCCAGAAAAATCATAAAAATGAGAATTTCTTTATGATTCATTTAATTTTGAATTAATTTAGTGATAAACTTCGGTATTTTCTATCAGATAGGGACTAATAAGATGTAATCATGAGTACTTTTGAGAAAATCAATTCACCAGATTCGAGAGTTGAGGATCTGAGCGATAACTCCGAAGAAGAAGAAATCATCGAGCCCGGAACTATTAGTCCAAAAAGTTTTTTGATCTTGTTTATGATCAAAGTGCTCTCAGCAAGCTATCAAGTTTCATCAATTAACACAACCCTTGTAAATTGTATAAAAAAAACTAATGGCAATAATTCACCTAATTTTATTGAGTTTTATCATTTTTTTAAGGTAATTCAGAATTCGTATTTATTTTCTCGACATGAATTCGATGATAGTGATGAAGTCCACTTTTTTCTTAACGAAAGTCTAAATGATTTAGTAAAGGAGGTTCGGAAAGGAAAATAATGGCTTCTGATGTGGTATCTGGTCGATTACAAGCGTCTTGATTCGAATATGTCGCTATTGATGATCTTCTTTGTCCATTTATATGGCATCCAAAGCTTTGTATTGACAGGCTTTGGAATTCTTATCCAAGTCCTTTTTGGAATTATGTTAGAAAAATACTCATTTATGAGCAAACGGATCCATATTCGTTTGAAAGGAAGTTCGAAGATAGTAAACTCTCCCATCAAGCTTCACTTCCGATGCTAGAACTCGAGGATAGGTCAAGTGTTTTTCTCTTTCAAGATTGATCGCTAGGTATATCTCTTCTCTTTATGATGACGCAAATTTTTGCACATCTATCTGATGAGGAATATAGAAGAAATTCTGTGAAATCAATTGAATCCAATCAATACTACGCTTGTAGAGTCATTTGAAGCCAGTTGAATAATTCATCAATGATAAGTTCTCTGCCTAAGAGATGCTCCGAATTCCAACTCACTGCATTGCCTTTGAAGGCTTGTGAGGGCTATAGATGATATCGCCATGCATTCATGGAATGAAAGTTCCCATGAGCAACTTCTCTGGCTGAATGTTGGGAAAACTCATCAAAGATGAAGATGAACAGCTCTTCTCATCTTAAACAAACTGAAATTATCTCAATCAAGGCGTTCATTGAAAATTGATCAGAGCAATAATAATTGAAAATATTTCTCACGATCATGCAGCTTGCATTTGATCAGCCTCTGTGTGTTTGTGTGGGAGATTCACACACAAGCTAAGGAATTCTGGGAATTCTCGGAAGCTTCTTGGGCGATTGAGCACTACTGTTAGCCTCAAAACCCAAGGATTTCGAATGCCCAAGTGAGGGGAGAAAATCATTCCCTCTTTGGAATATCTTCTTGTAAGCATTAATTTACAGCTAATTTGCCAAATAGTTTCAGCCCTGTTCATTTTCATCAAGTTTCATCAATTAGACATCTTGGATTGATACTTAGTGTCATCAGTTCTCAAAAAGTGAGAAAGAACTCAAAATTCGGAGCAAAAGGAGAGGACAGAACTGCCCAAAATTAGGACCCTCCCCTCTACCAGTTTCATCTTTGTCCTTTTTGGTGTTTATTTTTATCTTTCTCTCTCTCTCTCTCTCTCTCTCTCTCTCTCTCTCTCTC
>QZCP01000304.1:17839-42484 GCA_003956705.1 Brevipalpus yothersi
TCTCTCTCTCTCTCTCTCTCTCTCTCTCTCTCTCTCTCTCTCTCTCTCTCTCTCTCTCCTCTCATCTTGTTTCCTTACCAGGATCTCAGGTGTTTTATGATGTCTCATCAGTGGAAGTGAACTTTGATCCTTTAATTATCATTTTTCTCCCTTTTTTTATCACTCTCCATTCCACAAGACAGTTCCAATGGTTGTCTGTATTAAAACACTTGTGATTATTCTTCTATTCTGTTTAAGTGTGAAAATTTTTCCCATAAATTGTGACAATGATCTTGAACTGTTAGATAAACAGGATTCCGAATCCACTGATGTGGATGAAAGTGATACAGATGATGATGACTTTCAATTTGAATCTAACAAAAAATCTGATGAGGTGAGTTAAAATTCTCTCTTTTTTCTTTTCTATTGCTAAACTTCTAATCCAATTTTTCTTCATTCCTCATTCTCTCCAATCTTTCCAGAGTTCAAACTCAGACGATCTTAAATCTTACTATCTTTCATGGAGCAAATTTGACCTATGCAAAGATGTCCAATGTAAACCTGATCAGTATTGTGTGATCAAATCCAAGAGTTCAGTAGTTTGCGTCGATAAGAAGTTATCAAAATTCGATGGAATCAAAACGCAATCACCAAACATAGACTGGGCAAAGAATAGTAGGTCAAAAAACTACTTCATTGATGAATCCAAGAAGCTCAAGCAAAAATTATCTGATTGTCGACCGTGTCCTGGTGGACAGAGGCCAAATTTTTATTGTGGCTCTGATAATGCCACATACTCTTCATTGTGTCGATTAGAATTCCATAATTGCCTCCATGATTCCGAAGTTCGAATCACTTGTAAAGGTTTTTGTCCATGTGGAAGTGATGTGTCTCCTCTCCAGAAAGCGAAAGAAATTCGAAATCATCAGAGATGGAATAGATACATGGAAAATGTGAGTAAGGCTCGTAAAGACTATAAGATGCAGAAATATCTACTCGATAGATCAAATCATTTCGAAAGAAAGAAAGAAACCAACGATGCAATTGAATCAAATTCAGATTCGAACTCAGTTTTGATCAATAGTGGACGAGAGCTCGCCTCCTCACATGTTTGTTCGACAGAAGATTTACGGATCACTGGTGAACGATTGATATCTTGGTTTTCTGTTGCCCTTGCTGATCAAAAACGAAATCCCAAGAAAGCGAATTTCCTCACTTTCCCAGAATGCTCGGAAGATATAACCCGGATGTTTCATCATTTTGATTTGAATGGCAATCTGAAACTTTCTTCCAAAGAACTTTACCACTTGGAATATGACAACCAGGAAAAGTGTATCAAGCAGTACTTAGATGGCTGTGATGATGATCGAGATTTCCATCTAAGTCCCCATGAGTGGTGCTCTTGTTTCGATCGTAAAGGTGAGAAAAATTTTCATCTAATTTAAACAGTTTCTGTAATGCTATATCAATGAGAATGTGAATGTTTTTCAACCAATTTTTTAACTCTATTTCAATCATCAACAGCTCAACCATGCCGTCAGGATCGAAATCGACGTAGAAAACTCTTCAGCAATTATATCCCGAAATGTGATCTAGATGGCTTTTATCAGCCTCTTCAATGCCTCCAAGGTAGAAAAGTTTGCTTTTGTGTTGATAAGTATGGCGTTGAATTGGCTGATTCTCGAAGGGCTAATGGTATCATCAATTGTGAACAGGCTCTGAGAACAGGGAAGATTGAGCCACAGGTTGATGAGAAAAAACCGTTTTCGGATTACAAGAACGATCAAGATTCTGATGACGAAGAGTATGATGACAGTGATGATGGCTCTGGGGATAGTTCTTAATCATTGATATTGCCAACGAATGATCACTGGTCAGATCTTTTCTTCGTAGATCTCATTATCGAGGCCGCTTTTGATTTATATATGTAAATACCTAACATCGATTTTGAGAGTTAACTTTGATATTCGTTCAGAGTTCCCTCAAGTAATGCCAAGCATGAATAACTGTGCCATTTTGAGTCTTATCTCATGAAACCAAGCTATCCTAGAAAACTTACTTGTTAGTTAGTTAATATGAACTGTGCATTCAGAATCATGAATGATCAGAGATTTCCTTTACTTCGCCATGTACATGTATGTTATCTATTGCTTGTTTAATCCTCACGCAATATCCTACAAAGAAACCAGAAACTTTCTCCATCACACCAATCTTCCGATCAATAAGCTCAATCAATCTCTTCCATTCTTCTTCCCATGAGTGTTGCCGAATGGTCCAAGATTTTTCTATTCTGTAGCAGGATAGGGGGTCCAAACTTTTCTCTTCCAATTTTCTAGAGAGTTTTTGTCAATTGGACACATGTCGATTTTTGGATAGTGACCAAAAATTCCACTTTCCCGTAAGGTGGAACTTTTCGGATCTAGAGATTGGAGGGAAAAGAGGAAAAGTTTGATGAATCAATCGAATCGAACTTCATCATTGTTCGTAAAGTATGAAGAAAAAATTCTTTCTTCAAAGTGTAAATATATGATAAAACAATGTTTTGTCTCCTGTAATATCAGTTTAGATCGAATAAACTGGCGTCAGAGTTACTAATATTTCTCAAACCAGATTCATTTCAATTAGAATTAGATACTACTTTGTAAGTGGCTGAAATCTAGATACGAATTCTTGAATAAAGCAAACTGCAACACTAGTTTCTATTTTATCTGATGATCTGATCTTGAGAATAGCTTGTAAAATTTGATAGTATTCAAGCGAGTTCCATGAAGCCGATCGCTGGCATTCTACAGTTTGAGAACCAATTAAGACTGTCGAAGCAATTGAAAAATCATTCCACCGGTGCTCATTGACTAGCCTCGTTGACTTTCACTGTTTTTCTCACGGTTCAAGTTTCACGAGATTTCAGTGTTCAGCCACAGACTTGGGGTGTAAATTATTTTCTAAAACAGAAAAGATGGAAAAAAATGAACAAAAAGGGCTGATGCTGGTGACATTGAGCGTGAAAGATGGGGATAAAAGATTGATTCTAAGTATTAATGAAGACAAAATAGGTAAAAAAATTCAGGAAAATAAGATTTACACCACTCGCTTCATGGTGTAACGAGCAAAAGAATCAGGTTTTCTTGGAGAACACCACAAGCGGAATTAATAACCAACATATAAGATATTGTATCCAAAAGAAAATACAGCTCAAACTGATGCTAAAACACATCAACGTTAAAGAACTTTTGTAACCACAAAAAAGAATCCGGATCGCCACATCAGCATCTCCGAATTGCAATCGTTTATTCTGAGGAGAAAGTATTAGATTAATTTATCTTTCTAGATCTATTTTTCCAGAAAAGATGTTGCTTTTATACTGAATTGTGTAAGTGTGCCATCCAAAGCAGCAGAATTACCCGATGCATATGCAGTGAAGGCATTATGGAACAATATCAGTTGCTTGTGCATTACTTTAGCCTTATTTTCTTCTAAAAATTTCAATTTGATTGAAACATCTTGGCGTAGTCGATCATATTTTGCTCGTGCGGCAATTAATTTTTCAGGATTTGCAGCGGCAGCTTGAGCCGGTAACAGGTCAGCCACGGTATTTCTTTCAGCGTCATACTCCAATCTCGCTTGCTCAAAGGATCGTATTGTGACTATTGTATCTTCAATCGTCTTGTTGACTAGAGTTGATAAATTAGAACAAAAGAAACGGAGGGCTGCTACTAGCTTCTCGCCATTCTTGGCTACCGAACGTAACATTTCCGCATTCTGTCGAAAATCAGCAGAAAGGCTGGAAGTAAGATTGCCAGAATCGGTTCCAGGTGTATTCGAGGCTGGTGTGGTGCTTTGAACAGGCTTTGTTTTGTCTCGAAGAGCAAGATCATTGAAAGTTTCATGAAGTTGAATTTGTTGCGTAACTAGAGAAGAATGAATAGAAGACATCTCTTTGGCTGCTTTCAATATGAGAGCATACTTTTTCTGAGTTTCTCTTAATTTTTCAATTTCACTTTCTAATGCGGTATCCACTGTCCGCTGACACTTGCCTAGCTTCTCGTTCACCATCTGTTTGGTACACTTGTATGTGGTGACAGACCATTCTTTTAACACATCTATCGGAGTGGTCTTTGGTGCAGCCAATGTGACACAGCTGTTGGATGAAACGATACCACCCGATTCATCAACACCATTATTAACCGAATGTGATGAAGATAAAAACACTCCTGGTGGTCCAAAAGGTGATGAAACGGGAAGTGTGGCAGGTCTTGAGTTTCCCTCCTTATATTCATTACCACTACTACTACCACCACTGCTACCCTGTTCTTCGATTGATATCTCCGTCATCTCAGGGCTTGACTCACTGTATGTGTAGTGAAGTGGATTAACAGTACCAAAATTTCCGGACATATTTCTCCAAAACTGTAAATGTGTAAATCAGAAGAAGAAGAAAAAAAGATGTATCCCTTGTCAGTAAAATGTGTCCAATCAAATTCAATCCCCAATGAACACACACTGATTGTTGCCACAATACCTTGAGCTACTTGTCACACAAAATTAACGAATCGGCAGGAGAAATGAAAGAGATGAAAATAATTGATCAAAAAAACAAAGCGTATACATATATGGAATGATTAATGAAAACAAGACCATGTAACCATGATCAATGTTGTGTGTTGATACTATCAACTTGACACTTTTTGATACAAAAAGTTTAAGGTGGCGCTGGCTGTAAGCATCGAAAAAGTACTTTTTCGAAATTAGAACGTTCTAATTTCGAAAAATCGAAACGATCAAAAAAATATTTAATCAAGTTCGAGAAAAAAATAATATTAAAACATGGTTCAGATTTGAAGACCGATAAAATTTTTTCCTCACCTTTCGGATCAGCGAAAAGTATGTTTTCATGAGTTTAGCTGATAATAGCCTCTGCTGTGAGTGATTTGAAGTTATAGTATTGAGATGATACATACATATTTTTGAACAGCTCGGAGCATTTTCAATCACTACTAACTGTTGTTTCACCGAAAGAACTGTAAGTTAAATAAATTCGTTCTATGCATTTGAATTGGCTACAATGTGTGGATTGTTGGAAAATTTTATTCTTCCAAGGTTGTGTCTTCTTGACTTGGATAACTTTCGCAAGAGAACTTGAAAGATAGTCAAATAATTTATCAGCTAAACAATCGGTTTTAAAATGATTCATACTTGATTAGCATCGATCAAGTATTTTTTCAGACGGAGTAGAATGAATATCTCTTGACTCAGAAAAATCTTCCACGATAGATGAGATAGATGAGATACTCAGTTTGTTGTCATCTAAATTCCTTCTCTAAAGTTATATTTTCGAGTTCAAAAAAATACGTTCAGAGTTCGTAATTCTGAGAAAGTCATGACAACTTGACTTGACTTGTGACAGTTTTGAAGAGTTTTTCAGATGTCTCACATGGAAATTATCATTCTACTTTCGAAAATCATTTTGAAGCATCAAGAGCTCTGAAATTTCATCTCTCTCTAAACATTGATCGAAGCTTGAATGTTCAGCAATAGGAACGAGGATAAAAGTGACTAAGAAATAGGGTGGAAGGCAAAAAGTAGAGACAAATTATCAACGTCAAAAATGAAGAATTTATTTTCTCCAGAAAAACCATTAGAGTCGTAAATAATACTATAAATAGTCAAATTGGTAACATGTCGATAAAAATATATTCAAAAAGACGGTAAAATCTCCAACAATTTGGTAGAGCACTTAAGTAGTCGATCAGCAAAAGGAAATGGTGAGCAAAATCATCAGGGATGGAGGTTAGGTTTGGCAGAGAATTGTGTATTCTCAAATTGACGAAGGTGGATGATGATATGCATATTTACCTCCTCTGATCGACTGATGTAAGGATAATTTCCCCCAGACTTCAGATGGGCTCTTTTAGCGTGAGGATACATTTTGTAGAGCTCTTGTTTAACTCGTTCACTGATGGCGCAATGATCAAATACCTATTAAAGAGCGAGATGAACAAAAGTGAGAAAATTGTTACACCTTGGATAGTGCATGACACACTCACATCAAGTATGGTAATAGGAATGTTTTGCAATTTTTGAGGTTGAACGTAGCTGCTGATGCAATTCAATGTTAATCTGGAAGCCAATTCTTGTTGAGACAAACTGTCTAGTCTTTCATTCATAAAATCTATTGAATTTCGTATGGTTTTATCTTTTGCGATGAGATCAATTGATTTGTTGCCCATTATAATATTTTTCAACAAAACAGAGGGCATCATCCAGAATCTGTAGGGAGGAAAAAGTAAACATTATTGTTTCAATTCATTTGAAAATTTTTGCAATGAACAAAGAGAGATAGACCGAAAAAGGAATATATAAAACTCACAACATTGCTGAATCTGTATGATGGAAAATGGTCGTGTCAGCAAAACTGTTGCACAGTATGATTGAATGAATACGTGGGTCACGACGATAAGTGATTTCAGCAAATTTTTGCATCAAAAAACCACCCAAGGAAGCCCCGAAAACATGAACCTTTCGGACACCCAAATGATCTAGAAGTCTAATGAATCCTTGGTTAAATTCTTCCAAAGTCCAATAGGTAGGATATTCCAAGGATATTGCTCGATATCCTTTACCCTTTAAATGGAGCAGTTGGAGAAAAAATATATCAGCTGTACCGCTCACTGGTGGCAGGAACAAAATTGGACAATCAATGTCTCGTGGACCAGTATCGTACAGAGTCCATGCAGTGGATGTATTGGACTGATCAACTACGATCTTTTTCTGGGAGATTGTCGATCGAAAGAATCTGTATTCTGACGATTGAGATACAACTTCATTGGACATGTCACTTCTACCTGAGATGAGATTAAACCTGTAAACAGAGAGCAAAAAGTGAAATAAGATCAAGGCTGTGAATAATTGTAACTATCCAAGCATTTACAAGATCATTTACATTTTCGACATGGCATATACTGTTCACTATACATAAAAATATATGAAACTAGACAATTTTGACTGAGAGAACGGAATACGACATTATATCGCGGATCACCATAATAGCCAATCAACCAGGAGGGCGTGCAAATGAGAGAGACTGATTAAAAACGTCAACAAGTGAATCAATAGCACATGAACAGTCTGAATCTCAACCATACACACACTGATTGACACTGATTCACTTGTCTATTACTTTTATTACTTCGTCCTATTACCAAAAGCCAACGTGAACACCGACAAAAAGACTCTTCGAATTATTTGTACAGGACAATCAAGCTATCTCGATAGTATTCCAAAGACTTGATATTTTTGTGTATGTTTAGAGCCAGAAACATAAACACAAGAGAATTGAGAAAAGGTAGACATTGTATTACATAACTTTTTTCGAGTGTCTTTTTAATTGTTTGTTTATTGCAAACCAAACAACATGGACACTCTTCATCATCTTGAAGAATGGTGTTTCGTAAGTGTTTCACATTATTGTATGCCATAAATGTTTTGATACTTAGATACTGAGATCATCATCTGTATTCACAGCAATCCACTCCAAGTGTCAATCTATTGGAATCAATTAACTCAGAGGATCAGGACAAATGTATCAAATCAATTGTGTAAGTGTGTTTGATTGAATTCAGAGTAACTCAATTAGAGGGCTCCTAATTTTCAACAGTTGTCCACACACATGCTAATCAATTCATTTTTGATGTTTCAGTTATATTAAGAACAATGTGATCGGTAGCAACAAACAGAAAGAACTCATCATTGAACTCGGTGTTGTTCCATGTCTACTCAATCTACTTCAAGCTGACAATGTCAACGAACAGCTCAAATATGAGATAGTTGCAATCATATGCAGCTTGGCCAAAGGAACTGCTACCCATATTAAGGCTCTGATAGATGCTGGCGTTGTAACCATCCTGATTCGAGCCATAATTAATTCTGAAAGTAGCCACCGCTTACTGGAAATAAGCTTACGGGCTTTAAGATCCATATTCACCTCATCATTAGCTCCGGTTGATGTCATCTATGAAACTGAAGCTTATGATTCACCATTGATCACCTTCCTTCTTAATCTTGCATCTTCCAGTAAAAGTTGTTATGTACAAGAATGTATCGCCAACCTTTTGGCTAGTTCATGTCTAACAGCTGATCATCAAATTGCATTGTGTAACTATGGTGCTATCAGAACTATTGCCGGTCTGATGCTTTCACCAGCTTACAAAGTTAAATTACCTGCTATGGAACTTTTGGCTAACATTTGTTATCAAAATAAGACCGTCTCGAAAGTTGCCATATCTACAAACTTAGCCGGTCGTTCGATTCCACAAATCTTAATCGATCTGATGAGTCAAGATCAAACTCCTACCATGCAACTGACTGCCGCAAGATGTATGACATATTTGTGTAGAGCAGAAGCTATCGAGTCTGATGACAATATGATCAGATACAAGACTTTACCAACATTAGCTCGAATGTGTAAAAAGGATAAAGATCCACAAACTAGGGCCTCAGCTGCCAATGCGTTGGCTTACTTGACTGAAGTGGATACAGAGCTACAAAAAATTGCTAGTATCCTTGATCATATCATTCCAACCCTAGCTGATTTCTTCAACTGCCAATCAGACCAGTCAATCAATTACTCGATTCGAGCAATCGCCCCTGGAGACGGACCTTCTTTGGGTGAATCTCCGGTTAAAAATTATAAGGACAGATTGCCTGTGGTTCAGGAAATGCGAGAAGCTGCTTTCAAAGCATTTGCGTCACTCGCTGCAAACGAAGAAGACATAAGAAAGCGAATCATTGAAACAAAAGGTCTGATGGACCATATCGTGAAAGGTCTATCAGACAGCAATACAAGGGTCCAAAAAGCTGCTCTCCGGTGTCTACATAGTCTATCTAGATCGGTTCAACAGTTGAGAACAACATTTCAAGATCATGCTGTATGGATTCCATTGAAAAATCTACTGAACAATGCATCTGATGATGTGATGATCGTGGTTTCGAGTACTCTTTGCAACCTATTACTGGAATTTTCGCCCAGTAAAGAGGTGAGTTCTTCTATGTATTTTCATCATGGCTCACAAACGTTTTTTCAGCATTTCCTCGATAGAGCAGCAATCGAAACTTTGTGTTCCTTCACTCAAAGAGAAGAGCCAGCTCTACGTCTCAATGGTGTCTGGGCCTTGATGAACATGGCATTTCAAGCTGAACAAGGAATTAAATTACAAATCCTTTCCTACCTCGGTACAACTCAAATATTCAGACTCCTCTCTGACCCCGACACCAATATCGTTCTCAAAACCCTTGGACTGATTCGTAATCTATTATCTACAAAGCTTCATATCGATCACATAATGGTTTCATATGGGAAGCAGCTGATGTCTGCTGTGAGTATGATATTGGATGAAGACCATGAAATTGGAATCAAAGAACAAGCTCTGTGCATTTTAGCAAATATTGCAAGTGGGACATCTGCCAAAGAATTGATAATGAAAGATGAACAAATACTTAAAAAGTTAATTCATTACATGATGCACGAAAATGTTAAACTTCAGATAGCTGCTGTCTTTTGTATTTCTAATCTCGTATGGGCTGAAGAGGAAGATGCAGCAAAACGACAAGAAAAACTAATAGAAATAGGAGTCAAAAGAAACTTGGAAGAACTACTCCATTCGGAAGATATGACTCTGTTTGATAAAGTGAAAACGGCCCTCGATCAGTTCTCTCATAAATAAATGAACTCAAAATTTCTCATTCAAGCTAAGTGATATCAATTGGAAATAAAATTTCTCAACCTGGAGTCCACTCAAGTCGATGTACTTAGTTTCTCGGTGATTTCATTTGTGTAATGTGGATCAGATGCTTCGAATTTGTAGAATTCGATCAATTTGTATTTATAAATTAAGAATGTTCCAGATCATGATGAAATGATCTGTTGAGAGCTCTGTCCAATTTAAAATTATTTTCACTTTTTAGTCAGAGAAATACTTATTTTCGGCAGCTCAGTAGGAACAACTCGATGAATATGAATTGATTTCTTTGACTTGATGTAAATAGCGTAGTCAAGTGATCATTTTCTCAAGGTTTTTATAAGGCTTTGACTTGGGCCTCCACAAATGAGGCTTTAACGGTTTATTCCGACGCTCCATGGATGAAGCTCATAATACAAAGGAATGTTACATGAGATCATGTCCCTTTTAATTCTTCGTTGAGTCCTCTAGCATGACGAGCAAATCTGGATCTAAATCCAAACTCTGAATGACTGTATCTATCCATGACCAGGGCAGTTTCTTCGAAATAAGACCATTTTGCGATGGTGTTATCCCACTAAAAATGGGAGAAGGAGAGAAAGAGAGAAAAACAGAGTCATAGATTGGTTATTGTGCAATCAGAATTTCCATGGACTGTTTTGAAAAAAAGTTCCCCAGGACGTTCATTGGAGGACGTCATCTTCAGTACATTCATCCCAGTACAAGCGCACTTGGGCACAAGTGCGCTATTGGGCGCAAGTAGAGTACAGTCAACCGAAGGGAAAAACTAGTAGCATTATTATTAATCTTGTTGCATTAATAGTGTTCTGAAGGATAGGAAAACAATCTGGAGGTATCGAAAAACAAGTGTCGATATTAGGTAAATGGTGTGAGAGGAATGAAAAGAAGGAAAAACAAAAATATCGAGCCTAAAATGCGGGAAGCTCACGCGAGAATAAGTATTCTAATCTCATCTCATTTCGCCAAAAGGAAGAACGGTAAAAATGAGCACTCATCTCAGCTGTCAGCCTTATTAGTATTATATACATATGCTTAGAGAGGCGGAAAAAGTGTATGCATGTCACCCAAATTGAAAAACTTATTGTGTTGATCAGACAGCTTTCAACTCATAATATGATAAGGGGCGATAGAGATATGGATCAGTTCAATTGAACTCCCTCTCTCTCTTTCTTTCAACCATTCTCTCGCTCTTAAAACTCACTCACTCTTTGCTTTATAATATTATATTATCACCTAACCATCGTTCATCTTTGCAGACGTGATAAGAAACATGTGTAGTGAAGGATCGACACAAGACTTGGTAGGCTGAGACCACTTACCGAACTGCTGACTAAATCAGGAAGCTCTGGGTGCCAGGAGACATCACGGACACATCCTTGATGGCCTTCAAGAACACTTGCTACACTTCCAGTCATAACATCATAAATATATACACGACCAGCAGCACACCCAGTGTAGATGTACCTCTGCCCGGTGGTGGCCGTTGGCGAAAAATGACATCTTATTAGGGTTTGTCTCACCGAATGTCCTCTAAAAGTTAGTATCGAAGTATCGCCATCCATTTTAGGCGGCTCTACAAGCACTGGGAGAAAGAGAACGAAATTTTAATTATTATCGTTGGCTCAAAATTTCTCCCATAAAAGTGCATTTATAAATTTCCCTATTCATTTCCCAATCAAATCACAAGGAACACAATGAATCTAACACTATACGTTTGAATTTCGTCAATAACACCTACACTCTTTAGGAACATCTTGCCATCGATAGTCCCAATCAAGTCCCAAAATATCTATTTTCGTTGGTAGCTTTTCGACTGGGCAGAATTTTCGCATATCCCACAATTTGATTGACTGATCTTTACTGTTCGATATCAGATGACGACCATCGCCCCTTGAATCAATATAAATGATTCCTTGTCGGTGTCCAATAAAAATGCCTACAGGCTTGGGATTATTTTCATCCAGAGTTCTTCGATCCCACACCTTCAGAAAACCGTCATCACTGCCACTAAATATGATATTTGAAGACGAGTCGGCTAGAGCCACCGTATTCAAGTCGTCGGGATGACATTTTATACGATGAGTACGTTGATTTTTAGCACGATTAAAAATATAAACACAGCCATTATTTGCACCTCCAATGATCTCTTGGCCATCGTGAGAAAATCTTAAAGAAAATATACAGAACATCCGCTCATGAGAATCAAGAGGAAGAGACTGATGAAACTCAGATTCAGTTACACTACATAGATTCAGATAGTCAGACCAACTTGAATAAACAAAATATTGTCCGTCAGGACTCATGTCTACATCCAAAACACTCCAGCCAACATCTCTGGCAAAAACTGTGCGCATCAATTTAAAATTCTCACAACAAGTGTCGTAAATTCGAATGGTGAAATCTTGGGCAGCGGTCAAGAAACAGTTACCACTCCTTGAATAAAAACCACAAAAAGCTTTCTGCTGATATTGATCAACCTTTGTCATTTGTGAAGGAAGATGTTTCGATGCGACGTAAGATCTATAACTTCGGGTCAAGTTGGGTGGTGAATATCTGCTGATCGTAGTGGTAAGAGAACCATGTTCTCGACCACTAAGCACTTTAGGTAAACTTGATGAGTAGATCAAACCCGATTGCATAAAAGTAATGTCTTGCAGATCACAGTGGTTACTCGGAGACGAGTTAAAACGAACTTTTGAGCTTTTAGCTTGCCAAGGCGAGTTTTGCAAAACCCTGTAATTATGAGACAAGAGAAAGAAGGGAATAAAGATGAAAAAGATGGAAAAATTAAGAAAACTCCTCCTCACAACGAAAACGATCGACAAAAATTCTTCCTCTAATTCTTAGCACCAATACTATTACACAGAACGTATTAGCACACAAAGAGATGGAAAGAAAAAAAAATTTATCCATCATGAATAAGGTAAGGAAAATATTTGATCCACTTACCCATTCTCAGTCACAGAGTCCATCGCTAATCATCCATCATGGACAAATAATTTACCTACAGCACCCTGATAATCATTTAACCGAATCGAGCAATCAAAAAGCTCTCGGTTTGTCAGTGAAAGAAAAATGCTAGCTCAAAGGTTTGTACTTAAAAATCGAGTGCATCAAACATTCACAGTGCAATTCAATAGGATTTCTATTGAGGCAAAGCATTCACATTGCACATTATACACTCAACATACATACACCTCAATACGCAGCCTCAGTATAGTCCATCTGGCAATTCGAATGGAGTGTCCTCTGGTGGCCAATTGTGATGTGTCTATTTTTGTGAAAACAATGTTTCATTTTGCCGCCTTTTTCGAATATCAACTTTTTCTTATGTGTGTGTTTGTTTTCGGTGTGTTTGATTGTGATTAGAATGTCAATTTTGAACAAATTAATTGGTCATGTGTTGTGACCCCAATCCACCTGAATTGCGGGGAAACATCTGATCTATTAAGATTTCTAGTGTTTTGTCCAATCCCTATTAGCCATTCAATTGACTTATTGAAGTTTAAATTTGATTGTGATTTTTTAGCCTCGCGCATTTTTCTATCTTGTAAGTGATGATGATCACTGGCCAGTGATAAGTGTGAAGAACGCGCGAAATGCATATCAAAAGTGTTACAATTGATGGATTTAAAAGTTACGGTAAACGGACTGAGATCAATGGATTTGATAAAGCATTCAATGTTATCACTGGCCTCAATGGTAGTGGTAAATCCAATATATTGGATGCAATTTGTTTCACTCTCGGACTGTCAAATATGTCTCTCGCTCGAGTGTCCAACTTGCGAGAGCTCATCTTTAAGAATGGTCAAACGGGTGTTACGAAAGCTAATGTTGCGATAACTTTTGATAATAAAGATCGCAATAATTCTCCATCAGGTTATCAAGATTGTGAACAGATTGTCATCAGACGTGAGGTCAGTAGATATTCCCCTTTTCGTAGGAATTGTAAGGAAAATAATTTTTTCTTGATTTCATCAGATCTCTCTCGTGGGTAGAACTCGATATTACATCAATGGCTTCTCAGCATCTTTGAACGAAATTTTAGCACTACTTCAATCAGTTCGTTTGAACATTCAGAAACCTCATTTTCTAATCATGCAAGGTAAAATCACCAGGGTTTTGAATATGAAATCAGAAGAGGTGAGTATAACTAGATTCACTAGAAGATTTTCTTAGGGCAAATCTTTTCTGGCATTATTCTTAATCATAAATTCTCTAAACTTTTCCGAACATCTCAGATTTTAACAATGGTTGAACAAGCTACCGGTCTCAGTGCCTATGAAGAGACCAAAAAAACTGCTGCTGATTCTCTAAAACAAAAGAATGAGGATCTAAAAGGTATCGACATAATTATCAATGAGGATATTCAACCGAGACTAGAGCAGCTCACTCAAGAACAATCAAGTCTGCTCGAGTACCAGAAGACCTGTATTGAACTAGACAGTTTGAGCAAAGTTCATACTGTGTGGCAGTTTTTGGAATACGATAAACTTTGCAATCAAACTCACTCTAGAATGAGCGATAAAAAGCAAAAAATCAGTGAGAAGGATGATGAAATAATGCAACTATCGGAGAGAACACATCAAATTGAAGAACAAATACAAACTCTTGAGCAACAAAAAGATCAGGAGTTAGGTGGTAAGCTTTCGAATCTCGAAGATCAACTAAAAGAAGGTCAGCAACTCGAAGCAAAATTGTCCAGTGAGTTAGGAATCAAGAAAGACAATCTAGCAGAAGCGGTGAAACAGAAAAACGATTTACTCAAAACAATCAAAGATGATGAGAAAAATCTTAAAGCTAAAGAGAAGGAACACGAGAAGCTCAAAAAATCATTTGATGAACTAGCTCAAGCTCGAGATGAGCACCTCAAAGCAATGGAATTGGCTCAAAAAAATTTAGAAGCCATCGTAGCTGGTATGAGCAAAGGTGAAGATGGGCAAGTCACTGCATCGTTAGCTGATCAATTGATACAAGCTAAGAAAGAGGCTGCTGAATGTGAAACAGAGGCCAAAAAGATAAATATGAAAGTTGAGTATTTCAGAGGAGAGCTTGTCAAGAAAGAGAAAGAAGTCAGTAGTGTTAAGGGGAGCTATGAGAAAGATTTGAAAACAATTCAATCGATGGAACAAGAAATAGAGAGCTTACGCAATGAAATGAATCAGACTGGTTTCGATGAAGAACGTTATCACAAACTTCGATCTGATTACGAGAATTTGAGTTCACAGTTGGATCAAAAGTGTGACATGCTTCAGAATATGGAAAGGAGTATTCCTCAAGTTCAATTCAATTACCGACCACCTTCCCATCCAAACTTTGATGAGCAGAAAATATTCGGTCCGGTTTGTTCTCTCCTCCAAGTCAAAGATTCCAAGTATTTTCCTGCGCTTGAATCTGTTGCTGGGGGCAGATTGTATAATATAGTTGTTCAAGACAAGGAAACGGCAAAACTTTTGCTAGGAAAAGGGCAACTCCAGCGTCGGTATACATTCCTTCCTATGGATGCCATCAGAGGTCAAGAAATCAGTCGAGAAACGTTGAGAAATGCTGAAAAAATCGCAGGCAAAGGAAACGTCTTCCTCGCATCTGATCTGATCAACTACGATCCGGAATTCAGTGAAATCATGAAATACGTTTTCGGTGGTACTCTAGTTTGTCCAGATAAGGACACTGCCGATCGAGTTGCATTTGCACCCAACTTTAAAACCAGAACGGTTACTTTTGATGGTGATATTTTCGATCCAGCTGGAACTTTAACTGGTGGTGCTCGTGGTCAAAAAGGAGAAACTCTTGCCAAAGTTTCGAAGCTTGTAGGAATCAAGCGAGACATTCAAAACATGAAGGCAAATTGCTCTGAAATTCAGCAAGAATTGAACTCATCAGATAGCTCACGCAAAAAGTATCAAGATATAAAAAAGCATCTAGACACAAAAGTTTACGAAATTGAGTCTCGTCGAAACAATGTAAAGAATACCAATCAGCATCTTTTGCTCGAGGCGATCGATAAACTGAAGCAAGACATCGCTGAATGTGATGATCTCTTGAAAAATTTAAACACCCAAAGCAAAACATCCAAAGAAAAGGTCAAAGTTTTAGAGAATAAGATGAAAAATGTCAAATCAACTCGTGAGAAGGAGCAGAAAGAGGCTGAGTTAGCCCTCGATAAGGCCAAAAACGCCTATGAAAGCACACAAAACAACATA
Organism: Brevipalpus yothersi; assembly: GCA_003956705.1. Classification (NCBI taxonomy): domain Eukaryota; kingdom Metazoa; phylum Arthropoda; class Arachnida; order Trombidiformes; family Tenuipalpidae; genus Brevipalpus; species Brevipalpus yothersi. The sequence goes on from QZCP01000304.1 coordinate 33,777, forward strand.
TCCGAACGCGAAAAGACTGTCCGATGCTTACAGTTGGAAATTGAAGAGCTGCGCAAAGAATTGGATGAAAGCAAAATAAATCTAGAAAAAGTTGAAGGTTCGATCGAAACTCTTCAAGAAGAGGTCAACAGTGCAAATCTCAAGCTCGAAGATGCAAAAAAAGCGTCAGATCAATTGAAGGATACAGTGAAAGAACAAAAAAGAATTTTGAGTGCTCAAAGTAACGAGATAAATAAACTCATCAAACAAAAAGATTCCTTGAATCGACAGGTCGAAGAATGCAAATTGAGTATCAAACAACTCAAGCATGAAATTCACACGATAGAAAATGAAGGTAAAGATGCATCGAAAGCCGTAAATCAGATGCTGAAAAAGTTTCCTTGGATAAATGAGGAGAAAAATTCTTTTGGTGAAAGAGGTTCTATCTATGATTTTTCGAGCAATGACTTTAATATTAGGGAAGTTGAGACCAAGATCAAGCAGCTTCAAGGAGTTAAAACTAATTTGGCTGGCTCTCTGAATTTCAAAGCCAACAATATGTTGAGCGATACACAGAAAGAATCTGAAGTATTAACCAAAAAGCGTCAAACTATCGAAGAGGACAAGAAAGGCGTTCTAAAAACTATGGGAGTAGCTGATAGTGGCAAAAAAGTGGCTCTCGAAAAGGCCTGGGTTGAGGTAAACAAAAACTTTGGGAATATTTTTGGATCTTTACTTCCTGGAAGTACAGCAAAGCTTATGCCTCCGGAAGGTAAAACCATATCCGATGGTCTCGAAATCAAGGTGTCCTTGGGCGGCGTTTGGAAAGAATCTCTGACCGAGTTGAGTGGAGGCCAAAGATCGCTGGCCGCTTTATCCCTGATTCTTGCTCTTTCTCTCTATAATCCTGCTCCTCTTTATATTTTGGATGAAGTTGATGCAGCTCTCGACCAGAGTCATACCACCAACATGGGCAAAATGATTAAGAAACATTTCGGTGGATCCCAGTTCATAATTGTCTCTCTGAAAAATGACATGTTTGTTGATGCCAACGTTTTATTCCGAACAGGCTTTGTAGATGGTTTCTCCAAAGTTGAACGGTTTGCCAAGAGTGATCGTTAGTGATTCAATTGGAACTATTTTTTCTCGAATAAAATTTTCATACGATTCGTTTTCTATTAAAATGAGTGCTTAATTTATCTTTGATCTGATGATGGTACAATGAGGAATAATCATGCAAGAAAAATAATTGTCTAGAAAATTTCTTAATATTCAGTTTTTTGTCTTTTCAATCTTGGTCAACTTTTTCATCAAATTTTCGTTAGACGGGACTTTATTGCGTTGCTCTTCTGCAACCACTTTCTCCCTCTCTGTTGGAGAGAGCGTTTTAAGATAGGATCGTAGCTTATTGTTGTAATCCAGCATATCCTTATAAACTTTCTTAATCCATTCGTCCTTTTCTTCCTGACTCAATTCGCTCCATTTTTTGGCAATGACAGTTACTCGGTCCTTTGCAGGATAATTTTGCACTTCTTTCATCATCTCTCTGGCGAAAAGCGAGTAGCCAGTTGTCGGAGGCCTTTCTGGTCTACCCTCTGTTCGCTCCTTCAAATCTCTTTCAGCTTTATTCAATATCTTGACAACTGGTATCTGATACTCAGGATGGTTCTTTTTGTAGGCTTCAGCTTCATGCATAAAATTTTCTTCCTCAGCAAGAGCTTTTTTTATCCATTTGATACGTTTGGAGTCGGACATATCATTCCATGATTTTCTCAAGACATCAAAGTATTCTTTTCTGGTGACATTTGAATCTCTTTTCTCTTGTTTCTCATGTAAGAACAGTTGAAATGGTGTTCTCGGCTTGGCGGGTTCAACAGGTTTCAATGGTCGAGCACGAGCACGAGGTTCAGGGGGCGGAGGATTGAATTCTGGGTGTTCTAAGGCGAACAATTTGAGCTTTTTCTTGTATTCGATCTTCTCTTCTTCGTACTGTGCTTGCATCTTAGCTCTTCGCTTTTCAGACAGACTTTTGAAGCGATTAGCTAGCTCTTTTGCTAGGTCTTTGGCATTCATTTCAGGATTCTTCTTTGCCAACTTGACGCGCTTTTCCAGGAAAAATTTGAAGTAAGGGTTCAAGGGCCTCTTGGGATATTCAGGATGCTTAGCCCGGGATGCCTTTATTTGGGATGCTTGTGGATTGAGGATCAATCCACGAGCATCTTGAACAATTTCGGTTAATGTCCGAAAATGTCTCACGCTGTCAATTAGATGCTCCCATTGTGCTTTACATTCATCAGTAGTATACTTTTTGAATGTTACCATATCCCAATTGATCTTCTTATTAGTGTAAGACCATTTTTTATCATCATTCTTGGGAAGCAATTGAGAAACATTGTCAATGAGAGTTTTCAGGTCTTCCTTTGGCCAGATTATTTTCTCATCAATATTGTCTTGTATATCATCAGGAGCTGGCAAAGCCAATGGCAAATCCGAATTGTTCAGCATATCTTCAAAATCAGGACTGCCTTCATCTGGAAAGAGAGGAGAAAAGGTTTATAAATCTTGACTTATTCTACAGGGCGGATCAAAAGTTTCACTACACACGGCAAGAGACAATGGTACTGGACTAAACAAATCGACCAACTTGACTAGAACAATTATTTCACTCAATCAGTTGATAAATTGTCGATGTAAAGAGACAATCCCAGTCACCACTGTAGGCGCCAACTCTGCACGCTTACACAGAAAAAAACAAGCCAATATACTCACGGATCATTATGTCCCGATCTCCTTTCTTTCTCTTGTTTTTACTCTTACTGGGACTACCAGTACGCTTTGTGGGTGAACTTTGACCATCATCCGATGAATCCATTTCATTGGAATTCGAAGTATAATCAACAGTCATGAGGAACACAACACACAGGCAGACACAAACAAACAAGCATACAGTTGGAAAAAGTAGCCTTTTAGGACCCCAAAAAAGAGCTCAAAATTTGGGTCAAATCAACACTTGAATGAAACGGCTTTCAAATGGCGCCAATTTTGAAACTATTTTGTATCTTTTTTTTCACTCTATCTTGTCAATAATGATGATTTTATCATCATGATATCATCATCAGGATATTATGATAATGTTGAAACTTCATATCAGTGTCAGTGTTGGATGAATAAAAAAAAGATTGGATTATTGAGTAATTTTGATTCACCATCATGGCATTTATGAATGAAGGTTTAGGTTGAAAATAATTGAAAGGTTAGCGAAAAGGTTAGGTTTTTGCTTATAATTTTCAGATAAAGCTAAAAAATTAACTCTTTAAAATGTTGGAGTTGTTTTTGGTTAGTTGATTTGGTACTGTGGAAATAAATATCTCAATTTTTGAGCAAAGATTAGTTGTTGATTAGTTGTGTGAAGGTGAATGTTTCAAATTTTTTCAACCCTTCCATTTTACTCCTCGATTTGATTTTAATTTTAATTATTTATTGGTGAGAAAAAAAAAGTTTATTCACTACTTAACAAAGGGATATGGTTGATAATTTATCCACTCAAAGGTATCGATGGGAATTTAGTGACATGGAAATTTGAGGTTTGCTCTCGCCTAAATGAAATAAGTAATGTGAGTAATGGTGCTGATAGGAGGTCAAGAAAAAAAGACCCCTCACCGAAGGAAACTGTTTTTTAAACAACTAAAAAGAATCGGAACAGCAAAATAAAACAGAAAAAATACATTGTTTTGATAAAACATTGAGTCCAAAGGTGAATACAAGGTCTAGACATGATGAATGAGAGAGAAAGAGAAAAAAGGGGAAGAGAGAGAGATGGCTATTCTAACCATTGACAAAAATATCCCTGAGACTTGACTCGTTGCTTGAATTAGATAGCACTCGACTTAAGTCTAGACTCTTGATGCACCATTGATCTCAATTAAAAGGTTGTCAAGGTTGATTTTTTTGAGGCACATGGTCAGGATTAGAAAAATTTGCCTGATGTATCCACAAAGGTTTAAATGCTCGATCACATCGCTTCATCCCAATATCACCACATCGATATATATTGCAAAAAAACATCAAATTGGCATCCGGAGCTAACGAAAACTGACAATTCGTACACAAAAATGGGCCTGACATTAGGGACTGTTTTTTCCTTGTCACAGTATCTCAGGCAATCTTGAGATGAAATGATCGCATCGAAAAATTTGAAGATCTGATCAGTAATAAGTTTCTCGCTCAACAAAGCCTCCTGGCTTTCTTCTTATGATGTATTTACGAGCTTCATCATAGATGAAAATGACTATCATGAAAGGCATTGCTGGGAACCACCATGAAAGCCTGAAAGTATAGATGATACTAGTCAAATAGTGTTCTATAATGAGTTACAAGATGACATACTTAATTGGGTACAATTTGAGGAGGACATCCATTCCAGGTGTGTAGGAAAGAAAAGCAGCTAATGCAGTCTCGAAAAATAGTCCAAAATTGAGAGCATGATTTCTGAAAGATGGAATTAGAGGAAATTGAGATTTTGAAATTGTTTTTGTGAATCTGGAAACGTACCGCATTCCCTGATGATAGAGTGAGTTCCTACGCGTTTTACACACGATCAGATCAGTCCATTGTACGATTACAATTGCGATGAAGAAAGCTGTATGGCAAGTATACTCCAATTGCTTACGATTTTTGTAAGTCTGTGGAGGATGCATTGTAAATTAGAGAGGAAAAATGAATTGAATTTGAATCAGCTAAGCTCACCCATTCTTGCCCATAGGAATCAAGTAGATCGTTGATAGCTTTTGATTCCCAATCTTTACGGATGCCGAACAAGTCTTGAGGAAGGAAACCATTTTCAGCCATGATGACAAAATATGTGAAGAATCCTGCAGCTGCTTGAATCATTCCGATCTGTCCATAGGACATGGATATCAAACGCTCATTTACAAGCTTATCCTTGAGAGGATCACGAGGTTTCCGTTTCATGATGTCACTTTCGGCTTGCTCATAAGCTAATGAGATGGCTGGAACCATATCGGTACCAAGATCGATGCATAGAATGGTAACAGTGCCCAATGGTAGAGGAATACCAAAGATGATGAAAAATAGGAAAGGCGAGATCTCAGGAATGTTACTCGAGAGAGTATAAGCGATGGATTTCTTAAGATTATCGAAAATGAGACGACCCTCTTCAACTCCGGTGACAATTGAAGCGAAATTATCATCCAAAAGGATCATATCGGCGGCTTGCTTGCTAACATCACTGCCAGCAATACCCATAGCCACGCCGATATCGGCCTTTTTCAAAGCTGGCGAATCATTAACACCATCACCAGTTACAGCAACAATAGCACCCTGTCGTTGGCAACCTTCGACTATGATCAACTTTTGCTGGGGAGAGGTTCGAGCGAAAACGATTTCTTTGTGGTTTCTGAGCACTTCATCGAGCTGTTCAGGAGTGAAATCTCGAAGCTCACCACCATGTATCACAGCAACAGTGGCTTCAGATGGATCAACTTTTTCAGGTGGGATTCCTTTTCGAGCTGCAACGTCGTCAACTGTCTCATTTCCTTCCGATATGATACCCACAGATTTGGCAATTGCTTTGGCAGTGATTGGATGGTCTCCAGTGACCATAATAACCTTAATACCTGCACTTCGACACTTGGCCACAGCATCAGGCACAGCTGCACGAGGTGGATCGATCATAGATACTAGTCCCAAGAAGCGAAGATCTTCCAGAGGGAAGTTTGGATCATCACCATCGAATGTGAAACCAGGTGGATACTTATCAACAGGTAGCTTGCGATCACAGAAACCGATAACTCTTTCTCCGAGACCACCCAATTCCAAGTAGGCACAATTGAAAGCTTCCTTCATCTCAGCATCCAGCAATTTTTCTTGTCCATTGATGTAGATTGTTGAACATCTGTCTAGAATTCGTTCAGGAGCACCTTTCATACACAGAAGAAAGCCTGGATCATTTGTATCCTCAATCTCATGAATGGTCACGTGATATTTGTTGGTCGAATTGAAAGGTATTTCGCAAACTTTACGGTTCTTGCTTCTATATGCAGCTACATTACCAGCAGCAAGCTCCAAACATTTGAGAATGGCAGCCTCAGAGGCATCTCCGGTCGTTTCTCTGGATAAAAGATGGCAAGAAACATTGTGATTTATTTTTATTTCAATTTCTATTTTTTTCACTCAAAGATGGCAAGTGAGTGGCTATCAAATTCGAGCAGAGGACTGAGTTGAAGATGCAGATAATTTGTCAACTTATCAGATTTTGTAGCTAACATATCAGTAATCTGATACAATACCTCTTTAAGATTGGGACGCCTTCTTGATTAGCTTTGAAATCGGATCGGCTGCAGAGCATACAAACTCTAGCCAAGGCTTTCCAGCCTTCAGAAGACTTGTCATAAGAGACTCCTAAACCGAGAGATGAAAGGAAAAAGGTTAGAGCAAATATGGGAAAAATTTTTTCCAAGCTGCAAACAGTTTGTGGATTATCTGACCTGATTGATCTTCGGTTGTGTCGGCTTCGATTATGTGATTGTCAAACCACATATGAGCGACTGTCATCCGGTTTTGAGTAAGAGTTCCTGTTTTATCGGAACAAATTGTAGAAGTAGATCCTAGAGTTTCAACAGCTTCAAGATTTTTGACTAAACAATTCTTGGAAGCCATTCGTTTGGCAGTGAGAGTCAAGCAGACGGTGACAGTAGCTAGAAGACCTTCTGGTACATTGGCGACAATAATACCGATCAAAAAGATCACAGCATCTAGCCAATAATAGTTGAGAATGATGGCAATGATGAAAAAGGAGACACCAAGAAATACGGCCACCCCAGTGATGATGTGGATGAAATGTTCAATTTCTCGATTAATCGGAGTTTGTCCCATCTCCAAACCAGAGGCGAGATTTGCAATACGGCCCATCACCGTTCGATCACCGGTCGATATGACAATACCCTGTGCTGATCCTTCCACACAATTGGTGGAAAAGAAGGCAAGATTACGTGTTTCGAGTGGATTTTTGTGCGTAAAATCTGGACTTCGAGTTTGAGGCTCCGATTCACCGGTCAACGATGAATTGTCCACCTTACAAAGATGTGAATTTATAATTCGAATATCGGCTGGTATTCTATCACCTCCCTTGACCTCTACAAGATCACCGATTACAACCTCGTCTGCGGGTATGGTTATCTTTGAGCCATCTCGTATCACTAATGCAAATTGTGGAACCATGCTCTTAAATGATTCCATGATGGCAGAGCTTTTGGCCTCTTGATAGTACGAGAAAATACCGGTTATTATGACAACAGCAGCCAACACGATACCCAGATAGAGCTGAAGTGTATTTGATGAGAAAGTAAGAGAAGAGAAATGATGAAAGGAGATGATGAAAGAAGAAAAAGAGAAAAAGAGAGAAAGAGAAAGAAAAGTGGTTAAGCAGTGTGGAAGAATAGATGTTCGAATAGAATTAAAAAAAGAGATGCCGCAAAATGAGTGTTTGAGTGTGAGAAGGAGAGAAGGAGAGAGGAAAAGTTTCCATTGGTGTTCTGAGTTCAGGTTTTTGATCATGAAAAAGTGAGACAAAATGTTCAACCCGATAAGGAGGAACCATAGGACTAGTTTTGAAGTAATAGAGAGAGAGAGAGAGAGAGAGAGAGAAAAAAAAGGGGAAAAGTAAATCAGCCATGTATACACATGGAGTGTAGATAAGCTGTGGAGTAGAAACAAGGACGGCCAAGAGGCCTCAGAAGTGTAGAGAGAACTTGGAGAATAAGTGGCGATCCAAGGTTGGCTAGCATGAAGATGATGATCGCCATTCCAAATCAAGACTACACCACAACTCAACTTGCACAAAAAATATCATTAAGCAATGGGAAAATGATAAGTTATGATGAGAGATAGAGAGAGAGAGAGAGAGTGAAGCTTTTGCACTTCAACATACATTGTCAGGCGATGGTTCATCGGAAGTTGTCGCTGTAATGGTGTAGGCGAAAAAGCATAGTATTGCACCAGTCCAAAGTAAAAGAGCGAATCCACCGAACAATTGTTTGCAAAATTTAACCCATTCGGGTGTTGTTGGGGGTGGACTTAGAGCATTGGGTCCATCTCGTTCCAGATTAGCTTTGGCCATTGCAACTGTTAAACCTTTTTGAGTATCAGTTTTAAGACGAGTACAAAGCTCATCGAGACTAATTTGATGTTGATCCTGTAGAATAGAACCAAAGTAAACCCGAAATGATCGAAAATAATCCAAAACAAAATATCGAGATTTTTTTTTCAAAAAATTTCGAAAAAAGTTTCCTCGATTTGAGAGCGAATTTTGGGAAGCTTTTTGTCGCTCCTCTTTCAACTTACAAGCACGAGTTCCTGCTTGAGATCCTCGAGTTCGCTCGCCTTTTCGGCTTTTCTGGTTATCTTCTGAGCACACATAATTGGAACAGAGAGAAAAGACACAGAGAATAAAAATCAATTAGTTTTTATGATTCATTTAGCATAAAAAAGGTGAAGAGCTTAGGTTAGATGATAAACAGCCAGCACAGAGAGAAAGAAAGGCGCCTTTCACGAGCATTTCGATTGCGCAATCTGTACACACAAAGAGAAAGAGAAAGAGAAAGAGAGGGCAAGAGAGAAAGAGAGAGAGAGAGAGAGAGAGAGAGAGAGAGAGAGAGAGAGAAAGAGAGAGAGAGAGAGAAAGAGAGAGAGAGAAAGAGAGAGAGAGAGAG
>QZCP01000304.1:45181-56504 GCA_003956705.1 Brevipalpus yothersi
GAGAGAGAGAGAGAGAGAGAGAGAGAGAGAGAGAGAGAGAGAGAGAGAGAGAGAGAGAGAAAGTTTGATGATGAGATGGAAAATGCCAAGAGAGTACAAAATAGCAGACATCAAGGTTTTTGATGAGAGAAGTGGATGCATCCATGAAGTAGAGGAAAAGAGATCAGAAACTGTAGTTTGGTGGGCAAACCACAATCAAACATGATTAATTTTGTCAAATGTTGACAAAAGATTGGAATATCTGCTGCAAGCAAATCGAATCAACGCTGAATGTAAACAACCTGCTCAGAACTTGACATGAGAGATGCTTTCTTGCTGATCTTCTTTCCTCCTCTTCTTTTTCTCTCTCTCTCAGAAGCTCTCCATTTCGTTTACTGCTTCTTCTTTACTCTAATTCGATTAATAAAGAAAATAATCCACTGATTTAATCTACTTCTTCATTCATCAGCATGTTGATATACTCTTTTAGGGTCCCAAAAATTGGTTCTCTCCAAAAAAACTCTTCTGGCAAAATAGTAAATGTTTTTTATTAGAAAGCAGTTTTTTCTTCATCAAAGATTCCAGAAGTTTACCAAGAATATGTCTACTAATAGCCAGCAAAGAATACTTGTAAATCTTGACCATCCTCCATTAACTCAGAAGAATACACTTCAAATTAGCTCCTAAACAAAAAGTTGGGTAAATATATGCAAAAATTGATTCAAGTTCTTATTTGCCTTTAAATTACTATTCAAAGTTTGCTTGCCTTATTCTTGAAGGTCTCATGAGTCTATTTCTGGAGCATCTCATTTTAACCAGAAAATGAGAAATTGTATTGTTTTTTATCTTCTTTTTCCTTTCTTTTTCAATTATGTTTCCATGTATCAAAAAATAACTTTTTTTCATGGCAATTGGAAAGCTCAAATATCGAGGTCTTTGAACATGCTTATAGTTTGTGAAGAGAAAAGAAGGTGAGCTTTTCTAAGAAGCGAAATTCTATTATCTGAACGAATTCTTCGAATCTAACTTCTCTGTTGCGTGAAAAACAAGATTACAATCATTTCCGAATCTGAAAAATTGTATGCGTTCAACTTTATATCTTTCTTCCCCACAATTCAACCGGATAAAATTTTCCTCTCTCTAGCAATCCATTTCAATATTTTTTTCCTTTTTCCTTCTCTTCCCTAATGCAGATAATTAGCTATCAAAATTATTAGTTCATGAGCTCCACTATATTGGCTGAACATAGTGTTGTGATGATATAATATCGATCACTTTCTGGTATCACCAAGTGATTTTCACTCTTCATTATCAGAAAATTCTGATCTAACAAACCAAGAAAAACATTTTCAAGCTAAGAAGCTACAAATTCCTAAATAACACTGTACAGTCTCTCGATCTATAGCCTCTGCTTAGCCCATCTTCCCGGCTTAATCTTTCAGGCAATACATATGATTGTTGAAAAGTTTTACCAATAGTTGAATGAGCAGTGAAAGTTGCATAATGACCAAAAATTTGAAGCTCCTATACACAGAGTTGCCTTGAAGTAAGATAAAGTAAGCTGTAAGGAGAAAAAAATTTCTCGAAGAAAGTATGCACCATCAAATCAAGTTGCGTCAAGAGTCATCAAGAAGAGAGAGAGAGAGAGAGAGAGAGAGAGAGAGAGAGAGAGAGAAAGAATGAAAAAAAAGCTTGCTTCGAAATTGAAATAAAGTTCGCATGTGGCATGCTAGACATGTAAACAGATAATTCATAGCACTGAGAATGTGTGTGTGTGAGTGAAGAAAAATTTAGCGTAACTGAAACTGCTTTCAATTTGCCTAAATGCAAATGTTTGTCGACTTGAGTAGAGCATCCTCCCTCTCTCATCCTCATCTTCCTCTCTCCTGCTTATTCCTTGCATCATCAACTCCTCGATTATTTCGTTGCTTCTCCTTCGTTCCCATTCTTCCAAGACATTTGCCATCACATCATCACCCTTCTTAATATGATTGCAATTTGACTTATCATTGTTTCACCCAATACAAAGTTAATTCGATTAGTGAATGGCCCGATTTGATTCAATTTCATCTTGCATCGCCACTCGGCACACTCAGTAGCAGTTGTAGCAATGGAACACACACACAAAATGACTCCTCCTTTTGGTTGTCTCAGAAAAGTTCCTTACAATGCATTCGCTGGTGGGATGCTTGGATGCTGGGAACTGCAAGGATGCTGCCACTGATGTTGTTGATAGTGTATGGACGTCCTTTTGGGTCCTTTTCTAAGTGGAATGAGGGACTAATCGCATTTAAAAAGTACTCTCACCATACGAGAGTTTACCCGAAACTCACTTGGAAGATGCAGGCAAAATTGTACAAAATGATGGGGAGTGACAAGCAACCATCCATCAGAAGTCGAATACAAACATTTATCCTTTCTTTTTCTCTTTCTCTCTCCCTCTCCCACTAAGTCAGCTTTCATCTCCTCTCGATGCGCTCACTTTCTTTTGCCGAGCGCTAATCAAATTAGGTCCATTTGGCCCAAAAAACTGCCATGCAATTGGATTGAATCAAAAAGTGGTAATGAAAGACTGGTCCAGCTTCAGAGTGGTGAGAGAAGAACATCTCGCTTACTTCCCATCATCAGTCCAGTCTCTCTTTCTCATTCTTCAGCTTAGGCATTTGTCCTGATGGAGATCGTTTCTATGTTTCTCTCATCATTCTTTGTTATTCTTCTTTGTGATCATCATTCTGACCATCTACATGCGGAACTGTGGAAAAAGCATTGAAATAAGGATGGTCAATGAGAAATCTATTGCCTGTGGTGAGCCTGATGATGCGCTCAGAGAACGATAGGAATACAGTTATACTGGGTATGCTGTATGAATGAATGAAAGAAGACTGTATGTCGAAGAAAAAGACGAGAGGAATGGTGAAATATTTTTTCTCAGAGGATTCTTATACAAGTTACATTGCCAGCATCTACTATCAAGTCTTCCCAGTAAAATCTGATTAGTGGACAACTTGTCAGTGTAAGCAGGTAGAGATAATCACTGATCATCAAGAGGAAAGGAGAGGAGAGAAAGTAGTCACGATATGATCATCATCAGGGACAATGTCCACAAGGGAAAGTAGCTTTTTTACACCCAAAATGCTACCAAATTGATGAAAATGATGGAAATATATGTATTGAAACAGGAGCTCAAAATATCATTGTCCAAAGTCGTGAATATACAGAATGATGCTGCCTGTATAGCAAATGAGCCTGCAACCATTTTGTAGTGATCAAGTGAGAGAAGAGGAACCTGTAGAATGATATCGAATTGCTGGAAAATGAGTGAGAGAGCAATTTGATCAGCACCATCATTGCTATCACATTTTCTTTTCACTGATAGTCATTGAGGAATATGGATGAAGAGAGAGAGAGAGAGAGAGAGAGAGAGAGAGAGAGCGAGATGAGGAGGAAAAAAATCAGCTCGCATGTTCACCATCAATGCAAACCATATGGTGTGTGCCTATGTTGAGTGTTTTCAAAAATAGCTGATATATCAGGATTTATCAGGTGTCGCAGCTTGTGAGCATTTATATATACAATCGATGATGAAAAGTCGGAGGCAGCTTTGGTGGAAGCTGCTCTCATTTTCCGTCATCGAAATGATACGATGTAATTATCACCATCATCATCATCACTCAATGCATCTAGTAATAGCTGGATTCCAACATATTTATTTACAACAGCCTTACACATAGATATATTCCATCATGAGCAAGTGGAAAACTACACCAAGAGCAGATAGATAGATAGGTAGGTAGAGAGAGAGAGAGAGAGAGAGAGAGAGAGAGAGAGAGAGAGAGAGAGAGAGCAGAATTCTGCTGTAATCTCTTTGCGTCCGGATTTCGTCTCCACAATGAATCATAGCTCGTCTATAGGATGTTTTCGTTCAGCTTGATTATAAGTGTGACCCCCCATGGCTCGGTTATGGTGGAGGCTGTTGGAGAATGTTGACGTATTTTTTCTTCCTCTTCTTCCAACTGACCCATGTACTGGAGGCTGAAACATTAGACTCATCAGATGGCGTTCTGACTGAACATTTGCACTACGCCCACCAATAGTATTCCTCTCTTGGACTGTGTGTTGGGTGCCGACTAAAAAAGCATCAAAAATGTTCCTCTCTCGACGCTCGAGCACTCACAAGAGGGGAATTAATGACTAGAAAGCCTTCACTCTCTCTCCCCCACCCTGACTCTTCATTCCTGTGTAGTTCTTTTAGCCCAGCAATCACAGGTGAATTGTTGAAGCTCTTCCATTATGATGTACGAACTGATTACAGTGTAATTTAGAGCCTAGATTAATGGTCGCCACGATTCGATGAATCGATACTCGCAAAGCTTTAGGAAAGAGAGAGCAAATATCATTTGATGAGCCCTTCTCTATCCCTCTTCTGCCCCGTCCTTTTACGTTACTCTATTTCCTTTAACAGCCCATTCATCCAACTTCTCTCTCTCTTTCTCTCTTTATTTCTCTCTTTCTTTCGATTATTCCTCCCACGACACAGCCAATGAATGAAGATTCTTGTGGGTGGCGCTTTAGTCGCCTTAGTGGCTCATGCATGTGAGTCATTGAGAGCCTGTTGAATTATTCTACGGATTGGTGTTGGAATCCATGGATTTGCCTGAGTTGCTTCAGCCAAAATCTTTACCACCTCTCCAGCCCCAACTTCTTTTCTTTCTTCCGTTCATATATCTTTTTGCTTCCACCTGCAAGTCTATATTTATATATGAAAGAGAGAGAGAGAGAGAGAAATAGATAGATAGATGGAAGAGCTCTCTTATTCTTGCAGCTTCAAATGCAACTATTCCTCTCCTCGTGTTTGTAAGTCATCCCTTGAAGTCCTCCAGCTAAGCCCTCCGGATTCTGAATTCTGGATGAAGGAAGAAGAAGAACTTACACCCTGTCTTTTTCTTCTCTTCTGGAAGCTGAATGAGTTGGATATTTCTTATTTCGAACATGATAGCTGCTTTGATTAGCTCATCGATTTGGAATGCTTTGTGCACGCAGTCAGGCTTAGTTGATGCAAGAGGATCCCATTCTCGAGAGAGAGAAAGAGAGAGAGAGAGAGAGAGAGAGAGAGAGAGAGAGAAAGAAGCAAACGAGCGAACAAACTCAGCTTTGGTACCAAAATGATGGGAACGCGATCGAGTTTGCAAGATTTGCCTCATCCATCGGGCTTTGACTTCCAACCTGTCTATGTCAAATAAAATAGAGATGCCAGTATTTGATGGATCCTGATATACTTTGGAGCCACACAATATTCCTCTTCCAGTGGAGAATTGGCTGCAATTATCATCCATTTAGAGAAGCGCGCGAGAGAAGATATAATTACTTCTCGCCTCCATAATTTTATCGCTATTTTCTTTCACTCACTCACTCTCTTTTTCTCTGTTTAATCCTGATAGAATCCATCGAAAACCCATGAATAACGATGAGAATACAGATTCTCTCATAGGCCTACCGCAGTTTCCATGAACAGGAACGGAAGGAAAAAGTGATGAGGGGAATCTGCATATTCTACACACACATATATATATACACCAATCTAAGCCCGTCTCTCTGGTGAAGCTTTTCCTATGTTTTAGGAGACAAAAGAAGTATCCATGCATCATGATCATCATGAAACATAGTCAGTAGACGTTATTGTTCAATGTGGTGAGCTCATTGCCATGCCCTCGAGTGACTGCAATCACCAGACTCGAAAATGGCCGAGAATACCAATGAGTGATGAGCATTTTTTTGTCCGCTGATTTTTATGTGAGACATGTTCGCGGTGAAGATAGAAACCGTTGACATTTTTCTCGCTCTGATATTCATGAGCTAATCTGCATTTTTGTGTACATACTTAATTACCAGCGTTACCAGTGCATGAGATTCCGTTGCTTCTTGTCAGATGATCAATTCTCTTTTCCAGCTCTCTCTATCTTTCTCGTTCTTCTGTTAAGCGAATTGAATCACGAACGCTTACCAATCAGTTTTTATCATTTTGAAATATAAAAAGACTGGATAAGAGAGAGAAAGAAAGAGGAAAGTGGAAAGCTTTTCAATGGCATAAACTTTTATGGGGGGCTTTGAAGTCAGATTATTCAGGAAAAGAATGACTAGACATGGGGATTCTTACGATTTATCAGCTTTATTTTTCAGCTTTCGGGCTGTCAAGTTGCCATATACTCACTCATTCACAACATATACTTTCACATTGAAATACAAGGATATTCCAGGTATTGTTCAGTCTGTTTGGATGATGATAGCTTTTTCGTAAAAGGGTCAAAAGGCTAATCTCTGAAAGAATATGGAGCAGGCTACCCGATATACATTGAATCTCTAGTAAGTTACACCTTGAGTGAAAGGGAGAGAGGAAGGATCAAAAGTATAGCCCGCATATTTGCACAATTCATGGCAAGAAAATGTATCCAGAGAATGGACAACATCACAAGCACCCTGAAAGAATGAACAATGTGCTGAGTGAGGTAGAACGATTGTGTATATAAATGTGTGTGTGTGTGTGTGTGTTGATCATCAGTCCCTGAGAAGTCTTCTAGAAATCAGTTCGTTTGAGTGGAAACTTGCGATCGGTAAGCGAGCATCAGCTTATTTATTTCTTTTTACTTCAACTTCTCTTCTTCTTCTCTCTCTCTCTCTCATCCTTTTTCGTTGGGCAATTTTTCTTCTCTCTTACTCTCTTTCTCTCCATCTCTCAACTCAATCTCTCCTCATCTCTCTCATGTATGCCCTTTGCCGTAATTCATTCACCATTCAAGCGAAAGCTATGGCAAAGAGACAGAAAGAGAGAGAAAGAGAGAGAGAGGAGGAAAGGGAAAAGCCTCACTTTGTTTCAACCGTAAGAATATCATTGTGCTCCTGTTTCTTGTTTTCCTGCATCTCTCTTTCACAGCAAGACGCTGTTAAGTGACTATTCTATTCTTTTCTCAGCTCCATTCAGCCACTCCAATGGTGACAATCAGCTAGCTGCTAACCGGCTTCTGATTTATTCTTCCTCCCTGAGAATTACAATTGCTTTCACTATCGTGATTCAACGATTTATCAATGCAAAAAAGGATGCCAGTCGAAAGAGAATGTTACAGTCAGAACTAGAGGAAGAATGCTCAGATTATTCAATGAGCATTCGATTTTTTATGCGTCTCTTTTCCTCGCTGATATTCCTATGAATTCTGACCTTCTTCTTATTCTTCATCTTATTTTTGATCTTCTCAGCCATTGTTCTGAAGCGCTTGTTTGTCAGTGAAAAAAATGATTCTCTTACAACCAAATCATAGGGATAAAGAAGAGAAGAATCTGCCGAGTGGAAACCTTCGAGAGAGACCAGTCACATAGAAGATAGAAAGAGAAAGAAAGAGAGAGAGAGAAATACAAGTCAAAATGACCAGAGAAAAGGAGGAAGCAAACTAAGAGAGCGAAAGAGAGAGAGAGGGAGGGAGAGGTTTGCCTTCTGACAGAAGATAGGACTGATGAATAACAGTGATTATTGTGTCGCGATGAAAGAGAAGTATGGGATGACTCTTGTAAGAACACATATTCGTAAGCTTTCAACGTCCACAGAGCCATGATTATGTTGAATGTAGAGATATGAGCTCGAAAAGAGCACTGATTCGAAAGATGCGGACCGATTCCACAGGCAAATCAAGCATATACTCACTCCGGTCGATTCTTATTCGCTCTCTCTCTCTCTTCCCCCTGGTTTGATGTGATAACAATATACTCTGTGGCAGCCATTGCCGCACAAGTCATTCTTAGAGTTAGCTGTAATCTTTGCAGTCAACTGACTATGAAACATGATGAAATCAGCCGATAAGTGCTTTGGATGATGGACGCGTGTCCAGCGACTGTCCATACACGTGTAGAGATGTTACGAGGGTTTTCTAATGCCAACTTTTTTGCTTCTACTTGTGCATCAACGTTTTCTCATCATTTATTCTTCAAAGGGGTGAACAAGTGATGAAAGTTATCAGAGAGGGAGAGAGATTACAGTGTGTGTACTAAAAAAGATTCCAGGGGGATACTGAGAGAACAGATCATGTGAAAAAGAGTGCCAACTTTTGGTAGCTTTTACAGAATGGTGTGAACAAAGGTGCAGCAATGAGTGATGGGAAGCATGCATGAGGTGAGAAAAGGATGCACTTTTCTCGCATCTATTCGACATCAGCGTTTATACTCTATCTTAAATGCCGTCTAAGCATGCTGATCTGAATAGCGAGAAAGGTTTTCACAGCATCTTTCTCTCATCTTTCTCTATTTCTCTCTCCTCTCTTGAGGCAACATTCAACAGTTTAAGGCTCATGGCTGCCTGCTTGAGGCACAATTCTTTACTCTTCATTCCCTCTTTTTTCACTAAGTTCATTGCACATACATTCACTTATACAGCGGCTGCATTCTCTCTCTAGTTGCTTTGAGTTTCTGTTGATTCATTCACTGATTCCAATTCACTTGCAGTTTTACTTTTGTGGAATCCCTTCTAATGATCTTTGCTGCTCTTCATCAGGCTTTTTCCTTCTCTCATTAATTAGATTTTGCATTATCTTTCCGCTTGAGCTCATCTACAGCATCCAACAGTATCCAAGCATCTCAGCATTCTCTACGACCGCCACTATAGCTATTTTTCTCTTCGCTTTCCGTTTCATCCCGATCACTGCCTCCTAACACTGATACATCTTCCATCTTTCCAGAATAGAGGAAGAGAGAGAATCATGAAACTGTTTGCCTCACATTGAAAGAGCAACACCATCGTCATCAAACCTAACATACATCCATTGTGGAATAGAAGTAATCAACTCTCTCCCATGATCATCAACCAAGTTGGCCCATCATAAGGCATACAGACTGCTTTGGCAATTGTTCGCTCTATCGAATCGCCTTGAGCTATTTCCTCGCGACATACACAGTAAATGAGCAAACATCAATCAACATTTGCTTATGATCATGATTATGACCAATTCTATTGAGTTCGAAGGTCGAGCCAAGCAAAAGTAGATACCGTTTATCAGAAATACTGTATATTTATTCTGACCACAATGAAAAATTTCCCTTTCCTTTTTTATGATAGCATTGAACAAGCAACCTGTTAAATTTATAAATTAATATTATGATTTTTCTGTGTTTAAATACAACATGGCGATATTTTTGCTGAATAAATCTACATTTTCAGCTACTATTGTTTCCCTTCAACTTATATTCTGAGAGTTTAATATAATGGAAATAGAAGTTAATGCAATTGAGATGAGGTTGATGATTATTTTTGAGTGAAAAACAGATAAAAAATTTTCATTGAATGCTTCATTAAATCAGTAAGAAATAACTGCTGAATAGAGCTCAGAATTGTATAAGTAGAATTTTTCTGGAACTGCCATTGTTTTCAAAATATTGCCTTCGTTTTAAGGTGATAACATAGATTCCTATCAGTTTAAGAATATTTTGATAGCAGTATGACCCAAGACACTTGTGTGTGGTTGCAGAGAGCCCTTCGGATCATGGGTAATCTGGATTCCCATGTGAGCTGTCTCATCCCCAACCACTGAGAGGAAAAAATTCATTGCTATACATACGATGGATCACCATATGTCAAGCTGAGGAGAAGAGAGAAGAGTCAGCTTTTCATGAGGTTACTGAGGAATGATATTCGCCTCCTAGGAATCACATACTCATACAGCAAGAATCGATCCCGTTATTGTATTCGTGAGAAGGAGGTTAGAGCTCTTTTCCATATAGGGACGTGAGATCAGAGAAGTTATGGTTCTTGATTCAAACAATTTTTTATTAAAAAAGTTCCAAAATCAGAGATATAAATCACCTGTCAATACTCACAGTTTCTTACAAACACGGATATTCAGGAGGAGATACAATTCTTTCCCAAAATCATCCCCACCGTTATATCTGCTTGAATAGAATCTATTTCAGCCGATAAATTTCGAAGAAAAGTTACGCATATTCCCTACCGCTAAAAAGCAACATATTATGAAGCCAAATATTTCTCATGTTCCTCGAGTTCAGATTTTCCACAGAGAATTCTGGATAAGATGAGAAGAGAGCAATGAAAGTTAATCAGATTGTTTTCCAAGATTAGTGCTCTGATAGAGATTTACACTGTTCGAGGCTTCAGTTTTTGCTGATTAAAATGGAAAAAATCAGGGAAAACACATGTTAATGGTGCACAAAAGTAACTGAAGTTCTAGTATTGGCAAGCAAAAAAATAATTCTTTTTAACACTTTTTCCTTCATTGAAAAACTCTTTTTCTTTTTTCTCTCTTCTTCAATCGTGATGCTTGTATTCAGCATCGTGTTCCAATCTTTTGATATCACAAAAGCTTTTTTGGAGTGAGCATAATGAAATTCGCATGAGACTTCCTCAATCTTGTGAAAGATTGAAATCTGTTACCTTCCAACTGGTAGAATAATAACCGAAGATCGAAAATTTCGAATGAATTATCAGATATGCTGGTATGAAAGATTCTTAGAGTAGGTAGAAACCATGAATGGGATAACTTTATGTAATTCGGAAGGATTGGATCAGTGGAGAATATTGCTACTGGAAACTTTCTATTGACTGGAATTCATCGTCGTTCTTTTCTTTGCCTCTCATCTCTTTCTTTTCACTATTTGATCGAAATCATTGATCTTCAATGGAGCTGTCAAATCATCTCATCAAGAGAGAAATATAGAGGTTTTGATCGAAGCTCATGAATGGAGATGCCAACACAGAAGAATCGGCCAAAATGAGAGCAGATAGATAGTGGCAAAGCATGAGAGAAGCTACGAAACGGTCCTACTTATATTTAGTTCTGACAGGTTTCCCCTGTATTCCTCTCCTGGAAGGATGCCTCTGTTTTGCCTTGGTCCACAGGGTCCGTGAATGCATGGATGGAAGATCCAATCGGGCAACATTGGATGAGGGTCACAAGAACACCCTGGGCGATAGCATGAAATTTGAATGATGGTCTTCCATTTGGAATGAACTTTTGTTCCTCACTTGTTGCCCCGGTAACGAAGTGGGTGGCTCAGGAAAAGACAGAGAGAGAGAGAGAGAGAGAGAGAGAGAGAGAGAGAGAGAGAGAGAGAGAAGAGGCCCAAGAATGGCTTGTGTGTGATAGAAGGCAAGTGCTCATGACAAGAGAGTTGCAAAGTGATCGCTGGGAAGAGAAATGGTCGGGAGTGGCTCAGTCCATGTTGTGAAATCTTTTCATTTTCATCGTATTTATCTTGAAATGATAAAAAATGTATGACAGTCCCAGTCAATAGCAGCTATAGTGGCAGAGAGAGAGAGAGAGAGAGAGAGAGAGAGAGAGAGAGAGAGAAGAAG